>JAFIRS010001715.1:0-305384 GCA_018342105.1 Gonioctena quinquepunctata
GGAAAAGTTGAATATTTTAAATAAAGAAAACCGTTGTTAAAATGGGATTTTTTTTTATGAGTCTATCAATAAAAATAGTTTAATTATATATTAATAGTGTATATCAAGCAGTGAGCTATATTTTTGAAAAGAACAGTAATGCGTGTTTCTGAACGTGGATTATGCAGGGGGTAGTTTTCGATGAACGTGACGTCACGGGTACTCTTTCAAACGCAATATCTCTTCGAAATAAAAAATATATGATGGCATTCTAAGTCAATTGGACGTTTCATATGAAATACAATCGACCTATATAAGTTTTGGAATTTATTTTTCCTAAATGGAAAGGTCCATTGTATGGAATGTGGAATTAACTTTCCATTACTTACAATTGCAGATGCATTCAATGATATATCAACTCTCAATGTATTCAATGTAAAAAAAGTCCACTCAATAAGATTCAACTTTCCAAATTTTTAAAGGCTGTCATTTTTTTCCTAATGTGCTTTTTTTTCTTGAGAAAATATATTGAAATAGACATTTTAGGAATGGATAATGAAAATCATTTCTCAAAAGTATTGAAATTCCTGTATTAATAGTTTACAAATGCTGCAATCTATATGAGTGGGGAATGGAATGGTCACCAACTATTGACATTCAGACTGAAGATAAGCTTAGGATTTCATAGATATAAAAAATGTCACATTGTATTGTGAACATGCTAATAAAAAATGCACAGGTTGCATCAAAAGGGACTTTTTCAACATTGGAATGAAACAACTTGAAACACAATCCATCTAGGATACAATGATACATGAATTTATTTGTTCCTCTGATAAAATGTTTATTGCACTCATCTGTCATTCTACTACAGCGTTTTGTGATCATGACAAACATAATCGTTCAAATCGACGCCATTTTTAGTCCATTTTCTGTGATATTGTATTACATTTTAAACAATTGCATATTTCATATTATTTTCAATCATATTTATTGCACATTGGATTATGGAATTTCTAGAAAATACAATTTATCAAAAATGAGTTGAATTGTTCCTGACATAGGTATTCGTTCCCAACTTTCTCAATGCAAATCGATAGTGCTAATTAATTAATAAATATTTTGCTATTTAATTACGCTTTTTATTTTCGCACACTTAGTGCCACCTAAATAAAACATTTTTTTATTCTTGCATGAACGTAGAAAAAATATTGTATGCAACTCATGCAAAAAGCGTTTATTTACTTCACGTCGAGTGCAATAAACACTTACTGTTTGCAATTGTTGCATAAATAACTATTTGATATCTATAGTCCCATTAAATGGGAATATTTTTGAAAAACAAGTTTATATTCGAAAGGTTAAGAGATTTACTGTTTTTTGTAATTAAATTCCAACATAACAATTCAATTAATATCTTACCTCTTCTGAAGAAGAAATTTCATCCATTGGTCATATTACAAAAGTACCTAGTGACAATATTTTCCTTGTTTTGGTGAGATTTTTCTGAAAGCAGGTTTCCTTCATCTGAGTGAAATTGAACCAAACTGATATTCCTTTCATTCTGATTTTCAATTGACCCAATGTTTTTATTCCTGCTGTTTGCTGATGTGGATAACAAAATCTCCGAACTTCTGAAATGTATACATGGGTTTTAAAAAATGTAATCAATACAAATAACTAGGTGTGCTAGCCAACTATAAGTAATTTATTTTCATAAGAAGAATAATTTTTCTCAAAAATGAATAAATAACCTACTCAAAATGTTTATATATATGTTCTCTACTCGCTTATATCATTTAAATTGTATTGTTCTATCATTGTCTAAAGAGACAATGGTATTATATACTATATTTTACTTACATAAAATGTCATTTCAGTTTCACAAGATGGAACCATGCACTTCATTTTGAATAAATGTATAATTCGACATGAAAACGGAATTCTCGATTTTCTAACGCCACACTTGAACAAGCCAAACGCCAAAAGCAAACAAGAATCAAATTCTAGGCCGACAATGTCTTTTTATGCCATTTTCGTCGTAATCAAAGATAAATATTAAATATAACCTAAAATAAAATCTTGATTCGTTGTAACGGCGGCGACACCGAGGAGCGAAAAGTCGAAGCTTAGACAATGGATGTAGTAATAAAGTAAAGAAAACTGAACTGTTTGTCGCTGTCTGCCCGAATGATTGAAGACAATGACAACAATGACCGAATTGCGGAAATCTACTTCTTCCACATCTTCGACGTTTTCAGAGCGGACCGAACATTGTCCGAATAAATTTCTTAGGAGAGTTGCTCTTTGGTGTTGACATCTACTCAACAATCATTCGAATCAGATCGCCATCTAAGAAATCAAGCAGGCCATATTGTCGCACCTTTGATCCCACACATTTTCAGATATGAGTGCATACACCAGGGTTTCTAGACATCTTAATCTGATAGATATTCTGAAAGAACCCTAACCCAAAAGAAAAAATCTAAAATTGAAAATTTGCATTTTCATTCAGATAGTTATCTGATTTTCTATTCCAGTCTCAATTAAGAACTCATATAGATGAAGTTAGTGTTTTCTGACATTAAAACCTGTCAGAAAACACTAATTTCAAAGTGTTTCTCCAAAATAAATGTTCCTAACTTTTTCCATCTTTGCAAAGTGAGATTACTTCTAGAAAATGTGTTTCCCATTTCTTCCGGTCTTCCTGATGATCGTGGAAGCATGAAATAGATTTTCTTCGACAAAAACGTATTGAAGACCTTGTGAATGCGATGTTACAAATGATTTCTGGTGATTACTCTCTTTTCACATTCTTCTTTGCCTCATTCATCTATATGAGTTCTTAATTAAGACTGGAATAGAAAATCAGATAACTATCTGAATAAAAATGCAAATTTTCAATTTAAGTTTTTTTCTTTTGGGTTAGGGTCAGAATATCTATCAGATGTAGTTTAATGTCCAGCATGGCTTTAGCCGGGGAAGTAGTTGTTTTCTGTTAGACATTCACAAAAAAAATTACTTCATTTTTATTGTAGATTTTTCAATTTCACAGAAAAATATTTCTGTTCAATATTTAATTGAGAATGATTCCCTTTTCAACATGAATACCCCACAAAAGGTTATCTTGAAAGATGGAAGATAGTGGTTAAAGTTTATCTTTCAGTCACAGATGATTCCACATCTGATTTTATGAACATCCTGTTCATATTTTCAAACAAATCAATGAGAATTATGTTTTAGAAGACAAATTTGAATTTAATCATGCATATCTGCCTTACAAAGGATTGAGTTACTATCTCCAAGGTACTTTAAATGAATAAAAAACATTATAAAAAAAGTTATGCAAATATAATTCAATCAAGAATGGCGGTACCTTTGACGTTTCCAAACAAGTTGTAAAATAACCTTATTACATTGATGAAATGGTAATCAAATAAATCACTAAACAGAAACACTCAATAACTTTATTTAAATATAATTTTTGTATAAAATAAAACGTGAAATTGAAATTTCTAGAAATGAACAAATAACAAGCTCCTTCAAGTGTAAACCCTATATTGTCTATGTCAGACTATAAAAGTGTTGCATATAGAATGTGGCTGTTCATTCCATGCAAAAGGAAAAAGCTTTCAAACTTCATAAACAAAATAAGTTCCATAAAGAAATTCAATTCATTCTTGTTAGTTTTTTTTTCTCAACACATACAAAAATATACTCAAACTTTCTATAAAATTATGTTTTTACGTAACTCAATAGTCGATATACATAATATTTGATATTTAATTTTCTTGAAAAGAAAATATCTTTAGAGTTTTTGCATACTAAAATGAGCTGGAATATTTTATTCACAAATGATTAACCACTGAAATAACACCATAAAAGTTCATAAATTCATAAACCTCCTCAAAATATTCAGTTTTCCTAATGTAATCAAGCCAAATGACTTCACATTTTAGAAAAGATTAATGAGGTCACAAAACATTATTTCACTTACAATATATATATATATATATATATATATATATATCATAGGATTTTGGATTGACCTATAATGTAAATAAACCATAAATCTTGTAGTTATTACAGTTTTCTGAGCTCAGGCTTTTCTGCTATAATGAGAATTTTAAAATATAAGTACATTTAAAGAAAGTGGGTTGTATGTACCTTTTATAACAGATCCAATGAAAATACATTGAAATAGGCATATGTTGAACTTATTTTCATTTTTCGATAATCTTTGAGTATTACTATAAGTTTGTAATTTTTAACTGCGATGAGTCTTCGCTGATTATGTGAAAATGCTGGAATAGTTTTGTATTAGTTGTCAATTTTGAGATTAATGTCGTTTGTTTTGTTAACTTTTAGACCGGTTTTATGTTACATTTTCAAAGTTGTTGAATACTGTTTTATCACAGATTACATAATTACTTTGAATCTTTTGGATTATTTTCTAGTCAGAAAGTTTATAGAAGAAATAAATCTATTGTCAGTGCAATTGATCAACTCCTAAAACATGTGCTGGAAATCTTGGAAAATAAACAGCATACTTTAGGATTATTTTTTGACATGAGCAAAGCTTTTGACCTCGTTGACCATGACATGTTATTACACAAATTGCAGTTTTATGGTGTGCGAGGCTCAGCATTGAATTGGGTTAGATCTTACCTGGCTGATCATAGTCAGCTGGTCAGTGTGAATGGAATAAATTCTGATAGAAAATGTGTATCAATTGGGGTATAGTATTTCTAATCCCAATTGGACTGACATAGAAAGTTTCGAGAAGGAATTCTCGTCCACACAACAGGACTTTTTTATGATTGTACCAGGAACGCTTTGAAAGTAAAAACACTGGTAGTATATACATTTTCCATTTGCCGGGCAGTGCATATGAACACTCCTCGTAGTGCTCTCATTTTTATTGCCGTTCCAATTGGGATTAGAATAACTATACCACAAGGCTCTGTTTTGGGACCCCTTTTGTTTCTAGTTTTTATGAATGATCTGCCGAAATTATGTACAAAGACTTCCATTTCTGTTATTTTTGCTGATGACACTAATATCTTGGTATCTGCGGGTACTATGTCTAAAGCAATTCATAGAGCTCAGGAAGTAACAGATCAAATTTTTGAGTGGTGTTCTCTAAATGGCCTACTGCTAAATACTGCTAAATCTCAAATGATCAACTTTGTTACTAAAAATTCAACAATAGATAAAAGCTATTTGGTTAGACTTAATAATGAAACTATTTATCAAGTTAATTGTACTAGATTCTTAGGGGTTGATATTGATACCTGGAATTAGCATGTTGATAGTGTTAAACTTAAGCTTAGTAAACATATATATTTGCTGCGTCAGTTGAGACTAACTGTCTCTCTTAGTGTTCTCAAACTTCTATACCATAGTTTAATTCAATCTGTTATTTCCTATGGCCTTGAACAATGGGGTTTATCAGCTAAAGCTAATGAAGTTTTTGTTATTCAGAAAAAGGCGATTAGAATTTTGGCAGGTGCATCGGCAAGTGAACATAGCAGGCCAGTATTCATTCATTATAATTTATTAACAATGCCTTGTTTGTATATTTGATGTACATTAAAAACATTATTTAAATTTTTCCAAAAAAGTTAACATATCCATGAACATTTCACAAGAAATAAATCTCAACTACATCAACCATATAGTAGATTGACAGTATCTCAGAATCATCCCTTGTACTGTGGGGTTAAGCTATATAATAAGCTTAGAGACGACATTAAATCCTCAAATAACATGGTCTTTAAAAGGTGACTCAAATCTTTTCTACTGCAAAAAGCTTACTACTCTGTTGATGAGTTTCTCTTAGAATCCTAGGAGGATTAGATTATATATATATATATATATATATATATATATATATATATATATATATATATTTTACAATATTGTTTGTCCTATTCGTTGTGTGTTGGTTGTTCAAAGTGGAGAAGCATTCGTCCTCTTCTATGAGCAAGAGGACACCCAATCACACCTTTAGTTTTTCAGTTTTCCATTTTCATCCATTTGTTAAAATATTTTTTTATATTGTTACGAAATATACTTATACATATCTAAAACAATTGTATACTTAATTAGTTGTCTGTTTATATATGAATTGTGTATCATAGTATCTTTTCGATGTTTGACCTGTTGAATTAGCTAGTATTTTATTATGATGATGTTATGATTTTTCCAATATGATTGTGAAAGAAAACTTCTTCAATAAATGTTTGATTGATTGAATAGAGCCTAACTCAGACACTTTCATGCCTCTCAGACACTATAAGTAATCAAGTGAAAAAATGTATTGTTTTTTTTTAACTTCAAACAAACGAATTCGAATATAATCTGTTGAATAATGTAGTTCAATCTAACGCAATACCAAAAAGTTAACTCATTAAAAATTGTTTTTTATTTTACGAATAAATTATCCATTACAGATAAATATACCAATGTTTATCTATACTAATATTATAAAGAAGTAAAATTTGTTTGTTTGCATGTAGGGGGTAATCTCTAGAATCACTGAACCGATTTTTTTTCCACCAGTAACAGGCTATAATTCATTTAGATAACAATAAGTTTTTACTTCAAAATCCCAATATTTGTAAATTAAGTCGAAAGAATATATATATATATATATATATATATATATATATATATATGTTTCTTCGTGGATTTTCGCGGGTACAATGTGTTGAGATACTTTCTCGGGTTTCCGTCCGCGTGAGACGAGTTCGAAACAATCGATTGAATTAGACATCGCCTGAAGATGGCAAATGTGAATTTGCCGAAACGTCGTGAAATCGGACCCTTTGAGGACCAAGAACACAGAAAGCGGACGGAGACCCCAGAAACTATGTCAACATATATATATATATATATATATATATATATATATATGTATATATATATACACATTTATTATAATGACATATCCTGACTGACTGACATACTATCAACGCCCAGACCAAACCGCTGAAATTTTGACAGCGTATTTCTATGATGACATAAATAACCACTAAGAAAGGTTTTTTTTATATTTTATCCCTAAAGGGTGAAAAGGTGGTGAGAAAGGGGGTTAAAGTGAACAGACCATTAGTTTTGAAGTTATAGCCATGGAAATCGGTATTTGAGGTCTTTGTTACAAATAAAAAATACGTGTTTCAGTGTTTTTAGAAATTCAACCCCTAAAGGGGTGAAACTTTTTATGGGGGTTTCGTTAGCTTTCAAGTTAGGGTTATGAACATTAATGTTTTGGCTCTCTGTTACAAATAAATAAATCGTGTTTAACCTTATTTGAAAATTTCGTCCCTAAAGGGGTTAGTGAATTTGTAATAGTCGTCACAAAGCATTATTTTTGCTGTCAAATCAATTATGCCACCCAAAAAAGGGGCAAATCCACAGGCATAAAGAGGTGAAAGAGGTTGAAAGTTTGTATGGGGGTTGCGTTAGTTAGGGTCATAACAATTGGTATTTGAGGTCTTTATTACAAATAAAGGAATATATGTTTCAGTGGTTTTAGGAATTCAACCCCTCAAGGGGTGAAATGGGGGTACATTTTTTTTATGGGATTTCCATTAGTTTTCAAGTTAGGGTCATAAAAATTGGTATCTGAGTTCTATGTTACAAATAAAGAAATATGTGTTTGTGTTTTTAGAAATTCTCCTGAAGTGGTGAAATTTTTTTAATGGGTTCTGTTAGTTTTTAAGTTAGAGTTATGAACATTAGTGTTTTGGCTCTCAAATCAATTGTGCCACCCAAACGAGATAACGGGAAATGGGATGATGGGAAATGGGATAACGGGAAGTGGGCAAAGCCACATGCATAAGCTAGATGGAACAACATAAAGAAAAATATAAGAAAAAATACACATTTTTATGCGAACGAAGTCGCGGGTACTAGCTGGTACTAGTATTATATAATCAGTGAAAAATTGATATTTTCCGGGAAGCTTTCAATAGTGAAATACCTTAATTTTTGGGATTTGTAAAATGTGAAATAGGAAAACTTGATAACTAGAAAAGTAAACTAAGTTTGAGAGAGCCGCTAATTTTCTTCAGAGGATCCTTAGTAATTGAACTATTGCTAGAGTTCATCGAATTTCAGAAGCTCCTAATTTCAAACTGATAACAAAGATTATTATTTTGAAAAGAATCCACTGTATGAGTTTGGCAAATGAACTCGGAGACAATCTGTATATTAAACGAGTCTTTTTTATCATCTTATTAGTTTTCATATCATCCAATAAAAAAAAATTGAAATTGATAATTTATTATTTATGAAAATAATTTAACAAAAATTACAATACCACTTTGTGTGACGTCAGTATTTTGGTTTTCAATAGACAATTTTAAAGATTTTGGATACATGCCTTGGAACTGGTATTCAAATTATAAACCTTACAATAACCCTCTTAACTTGACATTAAATTATTTTACAGCCATGTCACTCAATTTTTTTATTGTACAATAAGAATTATGATATCAATATTTTTAGTAGATGAATCTGTCATCAAAATGTATTGGTACTTCTTTTATGTATATTCAAATTAGATATACATGGTTTTTACTTTTGTTGAACCTTACTCCATCACATTATACAGTACAATTTGTAAAAAGGTATTGAAAGAAAGTATCACATAAGTAAATAGTTCATCACATCTTCAATTATTCCAACCAAAGGTAGGATATAAAGAAAACATACATGGGAAAACAAAGGAGAGAGAAAATGTACATGGTCTAGTAAATATAAAAACTGTATAGGTTTTATTTGTTTTCATAAAATTCATCCACAAATATTTGAAAATATCCACTAGTCAATTCCCAAACTACACTTTGATGATCTTCATACATTTCAACCAGAATATTTGCAATTACGAGAAAAAAAACTGGTAATAGATCAGGAATGAATTTTACACCGACAAATGAGCATAGACTCAACAATTTTCACTTAAATGAAGGTATATAGTAAATTCCTGTCATAAAAATGATAAACTCTGTTAATATGCTTCAAAACTTTACCTTCAATGAGATGTCTGGCATAATTCACAGCTTCAACCCTATCTCTTGCTAAACCTACCTCTATGAGCCAATCCACTAATTGCTCACCAGAAAAAACGTGTTTATAAATCTTCAGCCTCCACCTGTGGAAAAATTAAAACAGTATGATCTTGAACAAAGTGTTCTGGTTCTCCACATTTTTATAATTTCAATCAACATGTTTTGTATTTGTTAAATTCTAATTGAATATTGCCTTATAATGATCTGAAAAAGTTAAATACAGAACCTTAACATTTTCACTGCGGATAGCTTTTTATGCAAATTTGTCTCCAATGCAGCTGTTGGGAGCTGGGGCTGATCAACACGGTTCCCACAATTAGGTGAAGGAATAATCTCGCGTACTTATAAGGTTCTCGCAGTGAAACGATATATTTATCCAGAGCCGTACTTACAATTATCTAGGGGTGACTATAATCTTGACTAGCTGCTATTTTTGCCATGAATGTGTGGAAAATTACTAACTATACTCAATTTGGAAATAACGAAACAGTAAATTCAACGAAAATAAAAATTTCCTAGAATGAACTTTTTCAATTTCCATGTGGAATATACACCCAAGAATATATAATAAATATATTTTGATTCGATAACAATAATAAGTTTGATAAAAATAAGCCAAATTTATTACAACAAAATAATTGGAATTCACTCTTTCCAAAGGAAATATACACTCAAGAATATATAAAAATTTATTAGATTGAATATTTATTTTCGCATGCCATGTTTTTCGATGTTAGGTTGGTAAAAATTATCTAACCTGCATTTGATTCTTCACTAGTTCAACTGGGCACTAATTTGTATTATATAAAAATATGGAATAAACAAAAATAATAAGTTCAAGATACACTAACTTATTTCCCTGAAAACCAAAATACTTGCAGGCGCAGGTCACATCGAAACATTACTATTGCAGCAAGTCGATCAATAATACATAAATTCGGGAAACAATGCCTCGCAGTACGTGCCTGTTAAACAAAATGCTGATTCTTACAGCTCCCACAGTGAAGCACAAGAGTTTTGAGACATTTTATAAACTTCTCGGCCAGAAACAAACTACCATCTATAGGCAACATAAAATACATTAAAAATCGCGTATTCGACCGGCACCTGCAGTTAACACACAAAAAGGTCCCGCGTATTTATCCGGTTCCTGTTGTACGATCACCAAATTATTTTACGTAGATATCCGGTTCACGCAGTGAAAAGGTTAAATGCAATAGTCCATAATAGTTTGATTCAATGCATACAAAAAAAGAATCCCACCATCAATAACATCAAGTATTTCTATCCAATAATGCATATTTTTCAAGAGTGCTCACATACCATGGGACCCACACAATTCTTGTGGCTTTTAGTGACATTTTCTCAATTTTGGTAAATTGTGGATTCTGAATTCTCTAACAAAACAAAATGTGGGTGACTAGCTTCTTAGGTACATCCTGTACATAAAAAGTAGAACTTAAAAAAAAAATTAATATATTTTTTTAAACTGCAGGAAAGATTGAACAACTATCTTGAATTTTCATCATACTACACAAGTAGTAATTAACTTTGAATCCCTTTGTTAAAAATAATAATAATTTAATATCATGTATAATAAACACAGATGGAAGGGTAGGCTGTCAAAAGATAGAAAAGGTGACAAATCTCTTTTTGGTGTAACACACTATGTAACTTCACGGGATTGCTTGGATTTCTCTGCAATTGACGGACATGATGTATTGCCAATGAATTTTGAGTTCATCATTTTGGTAATATTCAATAGAGTTACAATGTCAATATTTGTATCTGTTGTTAATGTTAAATTATTACACACACATAGACATTTTTATTTGTGTACTTTTTATTCAAATTTTATTTTTATGAATACAAAATAAAGGAATTGTTATCAAGAAATATACAAAAATAACTGGAATACTCAATTTGATATTTTTCTTCAAAACAAACCAAAATTTGAAATTTAAAAAAAAAAAAAGTGTTTTTAACCGCCAACTTGGTTGAAAAGCAACCCTCGGAAGTCAGAGACTTGTGTGAGTTAAGAAGACGGGAGACCTTAGCTTTTTAAGTGTCATCCAAAACACTACTCGGCTGGTAATCGTGGACAGTCCGAAGGATTGATATCTAGGTACCAAAAATGTTCGGTTGGTCACCTATCTCCTCCCGCTCAACGAAACTACAGAAATACATTTTTATTTCAGTAGCCATGCCGGGAATCAAACCCGGACCATCTGGGCATCAGCCAGCGCCTCTACGCTCGCAGCCACCAGCCCAGTTAAATGATGGGGAAGTCTTAAATTATCATACAGTATTTAAAATTGATCGAATCCATTTCATCCAAATATTTTTACTATGTTATACAAAAGGTTACAATTTAAGGAGCATCAAAGGAGTTTATTTCTATTATAAGCTCGATTTTAAACTTACTTGCAAAACAAGTCTAAAAAAATATTGTTTTATCCCATTTAGAAAAATATTATTTTTGGAGGAAATTTATTATTTTCCTTACCTTTTATCATTGGCTATCGCAGATCGACAGCTTTGTAAATGATGCGTCACAAACTGATCACATATATGTTTCGTTTCAAGACTCAGTTCTTGCCAAGAAGGCAAATTCAAAATATTTGCCCCATACCAAATTTTTCTCCAATACTTCACTAGAGGTAACCATATTTCTTTGGTATTTAAGCCGAAAATTGCGAAAACCATAATGCTTTGGCCAAAATTCAAAGTGGCATCCAAAAAGGAAAGTTCAATGTATATTCCAGACATTTGCTCCATGACAAGAGTCCAGATTGATAAAGCTAGCCCCTAAAAATAAGAGAACATCCTAGTTCAGATTGAAAAAAATATTTTAGTTCTTCCTGAAAATAGTAGAGGTCATCATAGTATTGTTGATTTATACCAATCAATTGATTTAAATTGATTTTGACCAAGTTCAAAATGAAAATCCAAGGGCCGGTAACAAAAATGTCTGTCATAAAGAAAATTCAATTATGGTAGTTATTCAGTAAAACAAGAAGACAGTCTTTTCTCTTGTAATTTATTGAATAATTTCCAACTGACAAACCTGACACTAGTTATGGGGATATTATGTTCTTCAATCCTTGGCTTGAACTGAAAAAGGGTTCAAACAGAGAGTGTATTTTGTACTTATTGAATATCATTCAAATTGTATTTGTTTTTGTGTTATTTCATTTGGTGTAGTGGAACCACTTCCGTTCATATTGTATTTAAATGATATCTGAACGTTGACTGTGAGTTAATTTAATAAATTATTTGCTCATGATACCTTACTTGCATGGTGTTATATAAATTTGGATAGAGCTTTGAATAAAATGAATGTGTTCTTACAGAAGTTAGCAAATATATGAGAGAGAATAAATGAATCAAGCAAGAGAGAGTTCCCGGTTATGAAGATCATTTGCAGAAGAAATTTATATCAACCTGAAGTGTAAAAATTGGAGAATATTTTAGTGTTACCATATTCAATGAAAAGTGGAAAATCCTCACGTAATTAGTGTTTAAGCAACAATGCATATTAGGTAAACTAACAAAAACTACCAGAACAAAAACTGGCTGAAGTAAAAAACAAAAGTGTTCTTAATCCGCGTTATCAGCAGATGAAGATAAGCACGAATTCAAAGGGACAGGTCCGGCTTCAAGAATTTAGAAGTAATAATTAATATAAATTTTAAAATGGATGAAACTTGTACTACCCAGTTAACACAAACATCCCTGAGATGTCGCATTCATGTCGCCAAATGTTACAAAAGTGAATCCCAATAATACGTCGCTGTTACCACCAAGAGATGCCAAATAAGATAAAAGGTTCACATTGCTCTTCTCATTTCGGTTGATCTGAGACGAATATGAATGTGAATTTGTGAATCTCTCTGACTTCTGAAGCACATTCATTGCAGAATCGAAAATTTCGGTAGTTTAGAATCCCATTTTCATGTCACAATGGTGAAGAAGTGATTCGCATTATTTTAAATAAAGTGACCTTGGTAAATATCAGTTTGTGAGCCTTTTCAACCTCTCAGGAATATTCAATTTTGAAATGAAAATCATAGTGTGCGGGAATCACAGCTTTATGCCGAACAATATTTTACAATAGGTAGGTACAATAATACATTTTAAAACATCAATGTTACCTATATGTTGGCCGGGGGAGGGGATTAGGCCGTGGTGCAATGTAGTTCAGACATTTTTTTGAATACTGTGAGTGGGGTATCATTGCAGACATCATCAATATTAACATATTATATATAAACCTAACATAGTATTTTTTCAAAAAGTCATGAAGAAACCAGTTTTATATTATGTAGTATTATATTTAAAATAAATTCAAAGCAAATGCTATCTCGAAATTAAATAAAATATGTATAGGTATCTGACATTCATGATATTGACGACGATGATCATCTCTAGTGTAGAGAGACCAATGAAATAATATATTTTATCTTACTCTATAATTATGATTTCCATGAGACTCGAGTTTGAAAGTGTTATTTATTCGAATGGAATCTCAATAGAGAAATTCAAATTACCTATCAAGATTATATACCTTGCCAAGATCGACTCCGTCGCTAACAGAGGTATACGTATCCCCTTCTCAATAGTACTCATTATTAAGATACGAGACAGATCTATATTTTTTTGCAATTCAGTGAAAATTCATGGCTTTTCCACACTGCATGGAGTTTAAAATTATTCAAATAAAACCTGACTCCCGCTTAACCAGCGTAATCATTCAGGCGGCGCACAATGTGATCTGCATCTGATTGGCCGATCTAACACCTGTTGCCAGATTATTCTTTACGAAGTGTTAGGCAGTGAAATCCAATTTCATTGCCACAATTAAAATTGCTATTATGGGAATTATTCCACCACAATGAATCCATTTCCAAAAATGATACAAAGAAATCAACTCTATGATTTTGAAATCGAATAATGTAGAAGTTTGGTTGAGGAAAATATTGGTTACTTCTTACGGAAGATTTTCTCGTGAAATCTGACAACGCTGGACAGTTTCGACCGATGACGCGCGCTAACTAAACTAACAGGTTATAGGTTATGGCTCTATGTATGGCCGATGGCGTCTTGTCTCTTGTCTGTTCGAGTTTCAGATTATGGTTTTGTACTTCCATTGCCATTTGGTTTTTCAGTGTCTATATACATACTTTTTCAAGGTGAGTACTAACAGTGAGATTCGTTGAATTCACGGATTAAAATATAGGTAGGTAATTCCTTTTTTTGTGTACTCGGTATTCGAATACATAAAGAATTATCACTTTTCCATGAACATATAGTAAAATATGCCTAGATACCAAGCAATTTCGCAGTCTCATATGACTCCACGAAGGAGAATGAAGTGGGCATTTTTGAATACTCAACAGGAATGTAGAATCAATGAAAATACAAAAAATGATCCAGGCTCAGTCTTTGCTCAGATGCCAGTAAAATCAATTCTTGAAGTCACAGAGGCTAGTGACAATACATTTGCTGCTAATATTCCTATTTTTCAATAGACATGCAATGCTGTTCATTTTCTACTAATTAAAAAGTTACTTCAAATGCTACAGTAAGGGGTATACTCCAGCATAACATTTTATTTGTAGAGAACATACATCACACATGGCCTCAACCATCAGTCCCTGTCCCAAATAATCAAAATCGGCCAGATCAGGTTCCAGTACCATCAGTTCCTGTACCAATTATTCAACATCGGCCAGATCAGGTGTCGGTACCAGCAGTTCCTGTACCAAATAATCAACATAGGCCAGATCAGGTTCCAGTAGAATACAACGGTAATCATATTATTACCAGGTTGTTTGACAAAAAATATGTTTTCCCAAAGGCACAAAAATGCTAAAAAATATACAAACTTTGCTTTTAGGTAACTTGTCGACAACCTTGGAAAGGAAAATTGCTAGGATCACTGACCTTGTTGGGAGGATTCTTGTGGAGATTGACTCTATGAAAAATAAACGAGAAAGGAATGAGCCTCTCCACAATGAATTTAGAAATCGTTTTCAATAAAAGAATTTGACGAACAACTGCATGCTGATGATCAGAAAAAAAACTGGTGAGTTTTTTTTTCATCTTGATGGCATGTATCTACAAGCTACTATTTTTTTATATCAGTTGATTCTAAAAAAAGATCTTTCACTTTCTCACGAATGCTTTCCCATAAAGATAATCAGTCTTATTTTTAAATAATCTGTAGATAGTTTTAAACCAAAATGAGATACAATTTGTTTGAAACAGGAATGTAAATTGAATTTATGATATAGGACAGATTCGGGAAGACTATTAGACAGGTCCTTAACAATTCATTCATGAACTTGCAAGAAGCTATTCAGAGAATAAGTTTTCATTTTATACAGTTAATCATGTATAACTTAGCTTGAAATTATTAATTATTATTAGGTTTTTGAAAAATTGTTCAAATACATAATGATGGCCGTCTCCAGTGGTTCATAAAATATGCATTGGGTTATTGTTACCAGTTTATTTTTTTGTGAAAATAAAAAACGGATTATTTTGTTCCTTAGTTTCCAGTGAAGTATTTTTTTTTCAGACAGAATACTTTTATTCAATTGGGGGTCTATCCGCTAAAGATTTCCATTCAAGGGCTATGACAAGAGTCTTTACAAATTCACTTGCGATGACTTGTTCCTGGAAGGGATTCAAACACAATAACAAAATTGAAGATTTAATGATTGTGCAGTGTTTGTATGGTAAGAAACTGTTTTGAAATCATTCATAATCTTTAAAAATTCTGTATTTTTTATCAAAAAATGTCATAAAATGACTTTAGGAAGTATAAATTGAATTGGATGTTTTTTGAAGAAAAGGACAACTTTTATGAACTATGGCTTCTGTTGTTCTGGTTTTGCTATATCGTAAAGCTTGTTGAATGGTACTTTCTAAAAGAAACTCTATATTCTGAGTTACAGTTATTTGGTGCTATATTTGCTAAATATGTTAGTTGCTATTATTTTTTTAGCACTGCTAGGCACAGTAAGTGCAAAAAAAAAACATTTTTACATTCAAATGCGAAATTTGCCAACTGTTTTTTTCCATGAAAGCAAATATATACCAAAAATTTGGTGAATTTATTCGAAGCCATTTTTTCATAAGGGGTGGGCAGTGGGTAGGGTTCTGATCTCAATTAATTTTGAGAATACTTTGGAAACATTGCTTGATTTGAGTTTTGGTGAATTTTCGACACATTTTAATCCATCATAGGGTGAATACTCACTCCAATAACCTTATATGAGCTCAACAGCCATGCCCATTTCTTATGCACAAATAATTTCCTTTAAATTTTAGATATGTCATAACGAACGCATTGTTCCACAAAATTATATGGCCAGATAAAGAAATACAACTAGCTATAAAACTTGAATAAAGCTCACATTGATTGAATAATAAGAAATATATATATATATATATATATATATATATATATATATATATATATATTCATGTAAATATACTTGTGTTGCAATTTCATAAGCTACACCCAAGTATTTCCACATCTTTTGAACAATTGAATTTTGTTCTCTTTTCCAAATACGCACTTATCAAAATATATCTTATTGATAAAAAAAATCATTAATCACCCCTTCACGGCCTTCTATGATCAGAAGAAGCTTAGCATAAATTGAAAAAAACTCGAGACATTTTTAGCCGAATTTTGAATGGAGCATTCTATTCAAATATTCTCAAATGCCTCTTTATGAAATTTATATCTTAAGGTAGTTCCGCCACGAGACAGTTGAATTAGGAAATTATTAAAATTTGGCATACGTATTGTTTAACATGTGAACAACACCTCTATAAAATTTCAACAAGTTTCACCATCCCGAACCCGAGATATATATAATTGAAGTTGACTCAATTAACACGTAACATATGGACCATGCATAGGCAAACAGCACATTATTAATTCTACCGTTAGTACTAAAATTAAGAAGTTTATGAAAAACGAGGAGGAGCTAGAGCAGGATATCACAGATATTGTGAAAGAAAATCGAAGTGATTGACCATCTAGTTTGACAGATATAATCAAAACTACTCTCGTTATTCAAAATAGTCCACGGGGAAGCGCACATTATTAATTCTACCGTTAGTACTAAAATTAGGAAGTTTATGAAAAACGAGGAGGAGCTAGAGCAGGATATCACAGATATCGTGAAAAAAATCAAAGTGATTGACCATCTAGTTTGACAGATATAATCAAAAGTACTCTCGTTATTCAAAATAGTCCACGGGGAAGCGCACAACCTAAAGGGGGGGTCGTAGAGAAATGCGGATTGTGCCAGGGGACTTTTCAAAGAAGGACGGGGGACCTTTTGAGGGTCTGAACGCGAAAAAAAACTCCTTCTCCTAGTTGACCCCATCGATTTTAACGATACCCCACCCTTCCCCCCAAAAAAAAAGTTCAAAAAGAGTACTACAAAAAAGTCCATTGAAGTTTTATCGAAAAACGATATTTTTTTCCCATGACGTATGATTTCTAGTGAGGGGGGGCCCGGGTCTGAATTTTTTTTTTGCTGCGCTTTTCGGGGACATCAATTTTTTGAGTTGCCGACTTTCTATAACGAAGAATTTTTCTAGAGTCGATTGGGGGGGCAAGTGCCCCCCTTCAAAATATTTTTTTTTTGATCAATCGTATTAGGCTATCTCATTTTATTCTTTTTTTAGAAATTATTTCAACTCAGGTTTGTTTAGGAATCATGTGTTTGTTTCTCATAAACCAAACATATGATTCATTAAAAATCTAGAATCATTATTTAGATGGTGATAAACAAATAGCCACAAGACATTTTCAGCATTTCTTTAGCTTATTCAATTAAAGAGCATTAAGCCAATATTTTCATCTTTTCTACAGACCAGAATTGGCATTTGTTTGTTTTGAGGTATATTGTATAACCTGCTCTAGTTAAATTTATCTGAAGTTCAAGTGAAGCTGATAGAACCAACAAACGAAATCATATTCAATCTTCTTCATTAATTTTCAGATGCAATTTCTGGGCAATATCCCACAACATTGAAGGAGTTCGAAATACTATCGAGAGATTGGCTTCGCCATGCCAAGCAAAGGAAAGAACGAGAAACACCGTTGGCGCCCTAAAATTTCATTAATATTTCTTATTAGACAATTATTTTCAATTTATTCCCAGAATTTCTACCCATTTTTAAGTTTTAAGTAAATTTTATCTAGTTATATTTTTTTTTCATACCATCTTATTATTACTGAAATCTCTATTGAAACCCACTACAGAATATGTCTCCAGAAAGCTAGCAAAGCAAGGTGAGCAGAACTTGCTTTTTATTACTGGACAATTATAAGCTAATTAGAGATTTGAATGCTCTATTCCGAAATTTTGTGCTCTCATATATTTTTTAATATGACATGTTCTGCCAGCTTAACAAAAATTAGCAGATCAATGTGGACGGATTATAATTTTTATCAATCAGAAAATTATAGGTTATTTACGAGCGATTTGAGTGCTCTATTCTGAAATTTTGTGCCCCCGTTTTAAAAATGTTTATGTAATATGTTGACGTTTACATTTTTTCATTGTTCACATCACTTTTCATTTCAGTCACAATGAAATATTATCTTGAAATAGACCATACATGCTGACGCTCAGTTTTGATTACAAATAATTTCCTATTCAATATTTCAAAGTGTTAATCAAATTTTCTGAATAGAGCATTCATGAAGCTTCTCATTACCTTTTGATTTTTCTAATAATAAAATATATCTGCCCACCTTGCTCTGCTAACTTTTTGTTAAGGTAGCAGAACATGTTCTATTGAAAAAAACTAGTACAAAATTTCGGAGTATATCACTTGAATAGCTCATAATTTTCCAATAATAAAAAAATCTGAATTCCTTGCTCGCTGACTTTGACATCTGTAGAATGTGAGTTCTATGAAATCCCTAGTGAGATGTTTTATGATTCAAAATTTTATTCACTTTCAAGTAAAATTGAGCATCCTTGTGAAACCTCTGTTTGGTCTATGTGACAGAAATTGGAGGTCTATTAGTCTTCTCATTGAATATCTTCATCGATCTACATGTGAGTGCAATATATACATCAAAATTAAAGGTGTATGTAACATTCTTGGGAAGCACAATATAATTCTCTCAGGGCTTCCCTGACATCAGAATGTGACACATTCAAAGAGTCGAAAAGTAACTCTCGTTCAGAAATGGTGGATGGTTTTCGCAACTTCACATTGTGATTACAATCACCTTAATGTGAATCAAAATGTGATGTAAAATAGAGAGTCGCGTTCAGGTAACTTCGAGTTCCATTTGTCATCAGAATGTGAAGTAGAAAATGACCAAAAGGGCCCGAAATAGAAGTTCTGGAGATGGCAATATGAGTCGCAATTTGACTCGCAGGTGTGATGTGAAACGTGGATGTGAGTTCCCATAACATCTCTGAGATCAATTTGTGTTTACTGGGTAAATGTGATTATCCGATTAGCGATAAAGAATATGTAATATGTGATGGATGTACTGATATGATACATGAAAAGTGCACAAGTCTTGCTCCATCGGAAGTCAGAGCTATAGTAATTAAAAAGAGAACATTATTTTATTTTTGACACTTGTAAGGATGCATTCAAACAAATACCTAGTCTGGTAAAAAACTTGAATGAAATGATGGAAACCATCAAAATGCTCACAAATGAGAATAATCAACTCAAACAAAAACTGAGTGCTCAAAATAACTCTCAGGAAATGGACCACTTTGCGATGATTCAAGAAATACAGGAAAGACAGATAAGAGCATCCAATGTAATTGTAGAGAACATACAAGAATCAAGAAGACAAGATAAACAAGATAGAGCCAAAGAAGACACAACCAACGTCGAAAGTGTTTTCCAAGTTATTAGCAGCGAGGTGAGAATTACAAAAGTATTCCGTCTTGGAAAATTCTCTGAAGGAAGAAATATACCACTAAAAGTGATTTTAAATAATGCTGAGGTGGCCATGAGAATTCTCAAGAATAAGTTGCAAGTTCCTGGAATACGCATATACAATGATCAAACAAAGATGCAGAGGGATTACTATTTTGCAGTGGAGAAGAAATTTAATGGAATTATTGATCAAGGTGATAAAAGTAAAACAATAAGATTTATCAACAATATTCCTACAATTGTAGATATTACAAATCATCAAAACAAACAAAAAAAAACTGAATGAGTATCCTGATATACCATATGGCTACGATGAAGTATATTTAAATATTCAAAGCATAATAGCTAACTTGGATCAACTAATTACCGAAATAGTATGCTACAATCCGGCAATCATTGTACTAAGTGAAGCAAGAACTACAACAGATATTGAGGATATGGAGATTAAAATCAACAATTACAAAATGGTGAGATGTGACTCAACTAGTAGATATACAGGAGTAAGACATTAGTTTCAAGATTTCAAAAAAGTTTGTTACTGTTAGGGTGTACTGGGCAATATTTATCAAGGTGAAAATGCATGGTGAGAATTGGTTTATAGGTGGTTTATATCGCTCTCCAAGTTCTGATAGGGAGGTATACTTAGATAATTTTGAAAATTGGAGTGAGGATATTTTTAACTCACAAAATAAATGCATATTAGTAGGTGATTTCAACATGCAGTACTTTGAAATAAATAACAGGTATGTTAAACAATTCAGAGCATTCATTAATTCTATAGGGGTCGAACAATTAATTGAGAGACCGACAAGAGTAACGAACTCAAGTAGCACAACAATTTACTATGTTCTCACAAATACATCAAATATAAGCTGCACAGTGCAAGAAACACAAAAAATTACAGATCATTCTATAATAACAATAACTATGACGAACCAAAATCATCTCAAAAATATAAAGAAAATAACTTTTAGAAATTATTCTCAGACTAAACTAGAGGAATTGAATAATAAACTAATATATGTGAATGGGCACTTAATTCTAATAATGTTGATTGTATTTATAAAATTTTTATAGAAAATCTGGAAAAAAATGTGAATGAAATTTCGCCACAAAAAACCATCAACTGCAAATATAATAATCTGCCGTGGTTTGACTATGAGGTAATTAATCTAACTAGTTGAAAAGGGAAACATTCTCAATTAAATATTAATAGAAAGATTTTTCTGTGAATTGAAAAATCCACGATTAAAATGAAGTTATTTTCTGTGAATGTCTAACAGAAAACAACTACTTCCCCGGCTAAAGCCACGCTGGACATTGAACTACATCTGATAGATATTCTAAAAAGGTCCTAACTCAATATATATAATATATAATATCCTGTTGAAAAGGGAAACATTCTCAATTGCATATTGATAGAAAGATTTTTCAGTTCACAGAAAAATCTTTCTATCAATATGCAATTGAGAATGTTTCCCTTTTCAACATGAATACCCCACAAGAGGTTATCTTGACGATGGAAGATAGTGACTAAAGTTTATCTTTCAGTCGCAGATGATTCCACATCTGATTTTATGAACATCCTGTTTATATTTTCAACAAATCAATATAATATCCTGTTTATATTTTCAACAATTGAATCTAACTAATAACAGAAATGAAGCTTATCGCAATTTTAGAAATAGTACTAATACAAACGAAAAAACAATACATTGGGAAAACTATAAGAAATGTAGGAATGCACCAGTGAATACACTTAAAAAGAAGAAAAAACTATACTATGAAAACAAAATTGACTCCAATATACGTAACCCCAAAAAAATGTAGAAAACATTGTCTCCAACAAATATATCTATTTGGCTTTGTGGAATGTTTTGCAAATAATTTTCAAGTTCATTTACAAAAAGATCTGCATTAGTGGATAGTGCTCTGTAGCAGGCATGGATGGATATTTTGATATTATTGATTGTGCAACAAATTTGACTAATGGATATTTTACAATGATGAAAAATGTTGTTATCAAAAGAGAAATTTAGGTTGGATTTCACATAAACTATGATTCCATAATTCTGGTTATTTTTGCTATTATTGTATAGTGTGGTGAAGCCTATCATATTGAAATTATCGACTGATTCAATATTCCAACATTCACTCAGTATGATTATGTCAATGTGTTTCAAGTGATATGTTTCTAAAAATAATTGCATTTCCTCAAGATTTTTCCTATTGCTCCTAATATTAATATGTAGGATGTTAATTGAACTTTTTTTGTTTTTGGTGTCTTTCATTGTTTCAATTACAAAGTCGACATTTTTGATGTCCCATGGATCACCATCTTCACTTTCCAAACTGTCAAGGATGTTAACAATAGGATCATTCGTCATTTTGGTAATTTGTTTTACTTTTTGATATCTCTATGAAATATTTTAATGATGGACAGTTCGAATCGTTTGATGAGTGTCCTGTGTTGTAATTTTTTTTATATTTATCATTAGCATTTTCACAATTATGGCAGCATTTTTGCTGATTGTTACAATTATTTTGGGTACGATTTTCACTACAATTGGGACACACCACTTCATTCCGGCACTCTTGTTGTCTGTGATGAAATGCTTGGCATTTATAGCAATGAAGTACTTCCAAATCCTCGAAGAGAGGGAACGCTCCCATCCAATGTAAACTTTTCCTCTCCCTATTAGGTTCTTGAATGATGCTGAGGAGCATTCACAGTAAATTGTTTTGTCTCCTTTTCTTTTTTCATTTTTTTAATTCTTTTTGATCATGCAGAGCATTTTCATATTTTTCGATTATTTGTTGTCTTTATATTTTCGATGCTTATTTTCAGTTCTGCAGGATTAATAGATTTATCAATATCTATTTTTGTATCTACGGATGTTTGTACATTTTTGGATCGAATAATAACTCTTGGGATATTATTTTGTATCATATTCATTTTCTCTGGGGTATTCTTCTTCGTTATTTCTGAGTACGAAGTATTATTCTGAGTCCAGCTTGTTTCTGCCATTTGGGATTATTTTTGTTTAACTTCCATCTCTTTTATTTGTCCCTGTAGTATTTGAATAATTGTATTTTTATTTTCTATTATTTCTTCTTTATCCTTTATTGTGTTTTCAAAGAGATCATTGATATTCCATTTTCTGCAGTGTTCACAATGGTATTTTAGTATGCGTCTCTGTAGAACTATAAATTTTATTTCTGAGGCTGACAAATCGGAGCACTCACCACATATATAAGTTCTGCATAAGTCGGATAGGAAGATAGGGTTCTTTGGGTCCTTCATTGTATGCTTTATTTCACATCTTGCACATTCCAGTTTTTCCATTTTCAATGCCTGTTATCATTTTTAGGTAGTACGCCACTGGTAGGGTTCTTTATATTGGGATTGTTCACAGGTGTTTATGTGCCTTTTTTTTTTGTTTTCCTTATCTGATTGCTTTTTTGCTGTGCTGCTATGATTGTTGGGATTGTATGTTCTTATGTTTGTAATTATTTGCGTAATTTACTGTTTTTTTTCGGTGAAACTTCACTTCCACTTGTAGCTTATAACTTTGTCAGCATTTTGATATCAATCTTAAATTTTATTGAGCTTTGTAAACTAACAATTTTGCAACAAAACACGGCACCAAAAACTCATCAACTTCTCAGAGCCATTCACTCTACATTAGTTTTTTTGGATTTTAAGAGGGCCTCCGAAACTATTGATATTTCAATTTTAATAAAGAAACTGAAATATTATGGCTTTGATGGTAAATGATGTGATATCACAAAAAACAGTCATCTCTGGAGTACCGCAGGGTAGCGTATTGGGACCACTATTATTTATTCTCTACTTGAACCATATTAGCTATGTAAAAGAATGTGAATATATAAGTCTTTTTGCAGATGATACTATAATAGTTGCAAGTGACCAGAGTCTGAATACGGCAATTGAAAAGATTAATAACTCTTTGAAGAACATATCATAATTTTTGAATATTAATAAACTAAAGCTGAATGTGCAAAAAACTAAGGCAATGATAATGACATCTAAATATTAATATAGTCAAATTGACATAGACCAGATCAATACATCAATATACAATGAGAAAATTGAAGTCGTGACAGAGAAGAAATACCTAGGATTCATGATTGATAATACTTTGTCATTAAATAATCATTTTATTTATACATAAAAAAATCAGTAAAAAGCTTTTCTTCCTGTCTAAATATAAAATGACTAATATATAACTTGCATCTCTCAATTGATAGAATTAAAATAGAATTTGTATTTAATGTCAAATACCTAGGATTTCAAGTATACAATTTATTGACCTTTGAAAAGGATTTTGAATATATTCACAAAAACAATGTTTTCAGAATCCCTAGGGGTTTTCAATGAACTCCTGAAAAGACAAATATTCCCAACAAAATAGAAGAAAGCCAACATCGTCTTACTCCCCAAGGGAGCCAGAGGATACGCATCGGGCAAATACAGGACAATATGCCTACTGGACGCACTGGGAAAAACATATGAACACCTGATAAGGCAGAGACTTGAAACAGAACTGGAGGAGAAGGGTCCTATTGCACAACAGCAATATGGCTTCAGGAAAGGCAAATGCACCACAATAGCAGTAACAAAAATTATGGACTGCTCAAGGACCACATACACCTGGGTCAGTATATTTGCCATCGATGTGAAGAACGCCTTTAACAAGGCCGTGTGGAGCACCATAAAAAGAAGGCTGAGCGAACTGGCAATCAGCCCATACATTAGAAACATAATTGGTAGCTACCAGAATGACAGAGCAATAAAGCAGGAGAAACAACTATGGAAATGACTCAAGGCGTCCCACAGGGCTCGGTCCTGTGGAACGTCTTATACGACAACATCCTAAGACTGCAGGTGCCGGAAGAATGCAACACAATAGCGTACGCAGACGATCTCACCCTAATCAGGGTTAGGGACGTAAACGTGCTGAACAGGAAAGCTAACAGAGCCCTAGGGCTGATACAGCAATGGATGGAGGAGAACAAAAGCAGTAATCATAAACAGAAGCAGTAATCATAAACAGAAGCAGTAATCATAAAGGGCCCCAGAAACAGGAATGAGATAAACCTCATAATGAACGGAACTCAACTAATTCCTGTGAAGTCAATGAAATGCCTAGGCATTCTCATAGATGATAAAATAATATATAATACTCACATAAACTGCACTATAAGCAAGGCAGAAAAACTGAGCTCAGCACTATCCAGAATTATGCCAAACACACATGGTCCTAGAACACAAAGACGACAAATACTTTACAACGTGGTCCAGTCCATATTGCTGTACGGTGGTCCGATATGGATCAGAACTCTAGGAAAAAAAACCTACAGGAGAAAACTGATAGCAACACAGAGAAAATCGCTGCTTAGGGTAGGATGCGCGTATAGAACTGTCTCCGCGGAAGCTATCTGTGTAATAACAATAGACATACCAGCAAAAAAAAGGTGTAAACTTCACACAAACCCCAAGCAAATAGTGCACCAAGAGGAAAGACTGAGATCCAAAGAACAATGGCAACAACGCTGGGACAATAACAGCGACAAGGCAGAGTGGACAAATCGACTAATCCCTACACTGGAACCGTGGCTATCCAGTAACCTTGTAAACAATTACCACCTAACTCAGTTCCTCATGGGACATGGCTCCTCCAAGTTATACATAAAAAAGATAGGTAAATCGGACAACAACAACTGCGATTACTGCGGAGCAATAAACATGCCTGAACACACAATATTCAAGTTAGAACACTGGATAACACCGAGAACCCAACTGATAACTGAAATAGGCAGAAAATTAAACACCACCAATATAATAACGCACATGCTAACCAGCAAAGAGCTCTGGTACAACATCAATAAGTATATAGTATTTATCATGAGTAACAAAGAAAAAGAATCCAGACTGCCGCCTGCGCCCGAAGATATGTCTAACGATATTCCCGGGCACAGGAGAGGGCAAGGGATGGTTTCAGCAGGTAGGAGTCCTGCCCCAACGGATCGTGATGGAACACGAGCGGCTGTTGTACATGATGTATTTTCACCCCACCAAAAAAAAAGAATCTTTAGTAATCTATCAATGGATAAAAATTACAGTAAATATATCAATTATTCAACCTTCTTTCGACTATTTCCCTTCTGTTTCATATCTATTGAATCTGAACAAATTAACACAATTACACTCAAAAATCGTGGAAGGATTAGGATAATTATTATCAAACCACCTGAAATAAGGGATATTCAAAGAATATTAGATGGATAGTCAATATTATCACTGTCTCTTCTTGTTTACTTTAAGGGCAGCCCTTAAATTATCTTGTATTTTAAATTTGAATTTCTATGAATATATGTTACAGATTTTTAAAATATCAAAGTAGGTATATTAGAGTATCATATTTGATTTGATAAATTATTCCTCAGTAATGCTAATGAAATGAATAAATTCATTATTTTTAAGTGGACTAAAACATAGATGAATTTCAGTCAATAACTGGAATCCAGGTACCCCAATAAACATGAACATCAAATGGGGGATTATTGGCAAGTTCAGCATATATTTTTTATGATGTGATTTGGGGGATCAAATGAAAGCTGAGATGAATTCATTATTTTTAAGTGGACTAAAACATAGATGAATTTCAGTCAATAACTGGAATCCAGGTACCCCAATAAACATGAACATCGAAGGGGGATTATTGGCAAGTTCAGCATATATTTTTTATGATGTGATTTGGGGGATCAAATGAAAGCTGGTTCCTTGTAGATCTTGATATTGAAAAAAATAAATATAAAAATCATTTAACAATAAAAAAAAGAAAAATTATTGAAACAAGGAATTAAATAGCCTGGATATATTCGAATATATATCTAACTCTGGTTGCTATGGAACATGCATTGCATGAAATTGACATTTAGCGAACCATCTTATTGTAATGGCCACGATCAATCAAGTATTTTAATGTATCCATGTGTAATACCCTTAACTGAAGAATGCGGCTATAAAATGTCAACGTTTCATTTTCGTCCGCAATTGAATAAGAAAGCGGTATGAGTTCGAAAGAATGTAAAATCTCGTAAAATATCAAAGACACTATCATGCATATGTTACAATGACAGCATGACCTAACAGTTAGAACAGTTATTTCTAATAAGCCCAAAGCCGCGATAGATAATTGACGATTCTCCGACAGCCGGGAGGAAACATTAAAGATTTCTATTGAAAAGTGCCGCCGTGACATTAATGTCCAAAAGTATAATTCATTACCGTGAGATCACACCACGCTTATTCAAAAACTGTGAAGGTCATAGTGGGGGAGTTTTCTATATAAGACGGAAGTCAAAAGTAAACGGAGTGAGACTACTCTTCTCTTATTCATTCAGTGTTCAGCAAGTACAGAGAGACGTTCTGTTTTTAGTCATGATAGTTATGAAGCGAATTGAAGTAAAGTCTAATTTTATCGTGATAAAAAGAAAATACATAACAACTTGATTAAAGCAACTAAGAAAACATTCTACCAAAATAAAATATCCGAATCAGATAATCCTATTGGAATGGCCTGGAGGGTTATTTCCGAACTATCAAATAAAACCAAGTCACAGAATGATATCACTATCACTAAGGATGACTGCCATAAATGACATTCTACAGAGTTGTGAATCTACAGTAAAAGCTAGACTTTATGCTGATGACCTAGTCATCTACACCAAAGGCAAAAATTCAAAACTGATTCAGAAACACCTACAAACAACACTCAACGAAATAGAAAAATGGTCCAATAATACTGGCTTCAGATTTTCCTCTACCAAAACAAAATGCCTTCTTTTCTCTAGGAAACAGACACCTAATCCTCCGAATTTTATTTTCCAAAACAATATTCTGGAATATTCCGAATCTCATAAGTTCCTTGGAATGATATTTGACCAAAAATTGAACTGGAAGTGTCATATAGATTATCTAAAACGGACCTGCCAAAAAAGTCTGAACCTAATGAGAGTAATAGCTGCTAAGAATCAGGGAGCAGATTTTACTGTACTGATGAGAGTCTATAAATCTTTAATCAGATCAAGGATAGACTATGGATGCATTGTGTACGACTCTGCCAAAAAAACGAACGAACGAATAGAAAGTCTGTTATGTGAATCAGGAGAACCCTGTCTCATTGTTTAATGACTTTTTTATAGAAGCTCCTCTTGACATTGTGAATAAAATTCAGGACAAAAATTATAAGATTCCTAAGGAAAAACTACTGAGAGATTCAATGTTTTTGACCCCTTTCACTAGTATTGAAATGTATGAGTTGTTACAGGCAAAACTCAAAAATAAAAAATCTTTTGGATCTGATGATATCCCTGGCTTTTTAATAAAAGCAGTACTTGATGTGATAGTTGAACCGCTAACATACATTGTCAACCTTTCTTTTAAAGAAGGTGTTTTTCCCGAAATCTTAAAATTGGGTAAAATTATCCCAGTTTATAAAAAAGGTGACCGAAATCTCTTATGTAATTATAGGCCTATTACTATACCTATCTCTTTCTCTAAGGTATTTGAATACAGTTTTTTAGATCGCCTTCTGAAATACGTTGAATCCCTCCACATTTTTTCCGAAAATCAACATGGTTTTAGAGCCACCAAGTCCACAAGCAGTGCAAGTCATCAATTTTATGAACAGTTATTGAAATATCTAGAAGCAGGCGAGTGTCCGATTGGGATCTTTTGCGACTCAGTCGGGCATTCGATTGTGTCAATCACAATATTCTTGTAAGAAAATTGTCTGAATATGGAATTAGAGGTAACCCTCTGCATTGGATAGAAAGCTTTCTCAGTAATAGGAAACAGTATGTAACCCTAAAATTCATTGACAAAGGCATGATAAAAGAAGCTACATCAGAATGTTCTGATATAATAATGGGTGTTCCACAGGGCTCAATATTGGGCCCTGTGCTCTTCATTTTATATGTCAACGAAATAGATAAGGTTTTCAAAGAGGACATTTTGTTACCTATGCTGATGATACATCATTAATAATATCAAAGAAATGTGATTGGTATAGTTCAAATTCACTATATTTCAATACTGCCCGAAATAATGTAATTTAGCTTTGAGTAATTTATTTGATTGGTATAGTTCAAATTCACTATATTTCAATACTGAGAAAACCAATATTGTGAGGTTCAAAACTCATCAAAGTAACTGCGAAGATCTCAACAACATCAAAATCGACAATGAATCAGTAAATAGCACGGTGTCAGTTAAATTTCTAGGTATCACGCTAGATCAACATCTGACTTGGAAGGGACACTGTGAAAACATCGTATCTAAGATGTCCTCTCTTTCATTCTTATTTTTTAATCTTAGATCAATTTTAAGTCTAGAACAACTGACTGCCCTATATTACTGTCAGGTAGAGTCACGACTGCGTTACGGAGTCTGCCTCTGGGGAAGTTCGACAACATCAGATGATGTATTTCTCTCACAAAAACGAATTATTCGTAGAATGACTGGAAAATCAAATAACTACTCCTGTAGAGAATTATTCAAAGAGCTTTTCATATTAACATACTACATGGGTCTGAAAATTTTCAATGCACTCCCCATTTCCATAAAAAGTTGTAACAATGAAAAATTGTTCAAATTTACAATAAAAAAATTTCTACTTGAAGGTGCATTCTACTCAATACATGAGTTTTTTAGTAGCATATCTTGATGATGATGTCATTTGTTTTAGGTTAGGTTTTAATGTTTTAGGTTAGGTTTTAATGTGTTCTCTTGTAAAAGTTATTAGTTTTAGTTTAGATCTAAATGTTTCTGACCATTCCTATATAGATGTACTCTCTATCAAAAGGAAAATAAAAGTATTATTATCTAGAGAAGATGCATTCCCATCTTCTGATGCGAAGTAAATGTAGACTTCGTATTTTATACTTAAAGTAACCCATTCATCAAAAGTATGCAGAAAAATAGTGGAAGTGTAACTCTCAAAAATCATCTCAGTAATTACTGAATGAATGGGATTAATATTTGTCCAAGAAGCTAGATAATCATATTACAACCAGTGAACGCGTAATAAAACTCGGTAATAATAAAGAACAATTAAGTAACATTTAAAAACGTGGTGTGTTCTCCAGTTGAGGGTAAGAAAATAAAACTGTTTATTGGGCAAGGTATATTCGTATAGTATAATAAGGAACTATTCCTTTATTGATTTCATAAGTAGAGTGAATTATTGATTTGTCAAAAGTAGATATATTAGCACCCGCCAAAATAACTGAAGAATAGTTATTTTATTATTTGTTCCCATTCAAGTATATTTTAGATTCAAATTCATTTTGATTATCTATACACTTTCTCCGTAAATTATACCAGGTTTATCAATTGTTGTATTTATAATTTAGAAAATACAGTAAAAACCGGATATAACGACATTGAAGGGACCGTATACTTCGGACGTTATGTCCGATAGTTGTTATAAGCAATATACACAAGTTTTTTTTGATATATGATATGATATATTTTTATTCAGACAATGTTTACAAGAGAATTTTATGAATTTGCACTAGGTGGATTGTCTAAGCCTTATGGCTTGTATTACAACTCACCCCATGCTAGAGAGTCATTTTACAAAGAAAAAGAAAAAAAAAAAACCTTAATCTAAATTTGAATATATATACCTAATTTTAAATAAGATTGGTTGGTAGACATTATCAAAAGAGAAGGAGAATGGAAAAACTGCGAAATTAGAGCGAGAGAGAAAGAGAGAGAAGATTAATGGTTTCAATACTATGTATGTAAGGTGATAACGACATGTTTTACACAGTAGTTTAATGCATGTCTAATTTATCAGTAAACAATGTTTTTTAGCTTGACATAGTTCACTTCAACGAATTTTTTCAATTCTATAGAAAGCTTAACTTTTGATTTGATTTTTCGTATATATACTGGTACCATATTGAGAAGTTTGGGGCCGATATAAGTTATGAATCTTTGTGGTAGAGACTTTTTGTAGAATGGAACAGTCACTAGATTATTAGAAATAGACCTCGTTTTGTAAGAATGACTAGTATATGTGTAGGTTTTGGTTTTCATCATCCATAGAATACATTGGTATATATAAATTTGTTTAAGATTCAGTAGGTTAGCTTCACGATATAATTCATTTGTGGAGAATAATTTTTCTTTTTTAAGTATAATCTTTATAATTGTATTTTGAGTGATTTCTAGATCACATAAGGCTGTTTTGTACATACCCCCCCAAATAATGACACAGTAACGTATAATGGACTCTGCTAGTGCATTATACACCATCACAATTGTTTTTCTGCTTAAAATATTTCTCAACTGATAAAATTTACGTATAAGTTAGCAGAAGTCTCTGAATTGTATATGATACATGCTCAGACCATCGTAGGTGTTGGTCTAAGATTACACCCAGATATTTAATTTTTTAATTTTTTATTATGCGGCATGTGCAATGAATATGGTCACAGGTTTTTTTTTATTGTTATTTTATCGAACTCTGGTTGATCTCTAATATCAGCACTGAATGTGATAAATTTTGTCTTATCAGTATTTAAGCTTAAGAGGCTACCATCTATGTAGTCAAAATATATATTTAACTCTTGTTCGCTTGTTGGTATACTTTTGTCCAAGAATCTCCAAAAACATTATCGCTGTGTCATCTGCATATGAGATTACTGAGCTTTTGGTGTTTCTCAGTACTCAATATTGTTTATGTAAATTAGGAAGAGTATGGGACCCATCACTGTTCCTTGCGGTACGCCTATGGTGATAGGAAGGGGGTTACTAAAACAATTATTGATTTTTACTCTCTGAGTTCTATCCAAGAGATAATTTTCAAATAGATTAAGAACAGTGCCTCTTATCCCCGCTATTTCCAATCTTTGCAATAATATTTTGTGATCCACGGTGTCAAACGCCTTGGCCAGGTCTAGAAATATTGTTAGGCACTATTATTATCATTAAGATTAGCCAAGACGTCTTTCACCAATCTGAATATAGCCTGTTCTGTGGAAAAGCCTTCTCGGAAACCGAATTGCGCGTTTGATAAGATATTATTGGATTCTAGGAATTGCATAAGGCGGACTTTCAACACTTTCTCGAATATTTTTGCAAAATTATTTATAACTGTAATAGGCCGATAATTCGTAGCGAGTTTCCTATCGCCTGCTTTGAAAATTGGTGTAGTTATTGATTCTTTCCAAGCACCAGGTATAATACTGGTTAGGAAGCATAGATTTATTATATGAGACAACGGATCCGATAGGTTTTGTTGAATTTTGTTATCAAAAGACCGAGATACGATCAGGACCTGCCGATGTGTTATTTTTAGAGTAGAAATAGTGGAGATTATTTCATTACTTGTCACTGGATTGAGAAATAGCGAATCTCTTATATGAGGATTTACTTCCCTGGAGACGTTTTGGTATCAATTTTTGGGCCATGAGCGTCCCACCTGAACAAAAAATTTATTGATATACTCAGCTTTTTCTAGATCTGATGAGATTTGTAATCGGTTTTTGTTTTACGTATTAGATTGTTTAGAAAGTTTCTGTAATGTGTATATTCTATTTTCAGTTCTAAAGAGAAGTTTTTTAAAAGTCTGGATTTCAATCGATCTCGATGTCTGATTGAATTTATTAGTCCATCGGTTATCCAAGGCTTAAGTTTCTTATTTTCCAATTTCAGTTTTTTAGTTTCAGAATTTTTTTTATGAATGATTGTAAGATGTTAATAAAATGATTATACGCTGACAGTGGATCAGTTGAGTTCATTACATATTCCCATTTTTCGACATCTAGTTGACTACTAAGCTTTTTATAGTTTATATAGTTCTTTTCGATTGTTGTATCAGCATTATATTTTGTCACACCTCGATCAGTTAATTTCACAGATAGTGCTATAGCGTAGTGATCGGTTAGGCTAGTTTTGCATATAAATGAATTAATGTTTTTCTCATCGAATGCATCATTTTTATTTATTCTAGTGAATATATGATCAATTAAACTTGAGGTATGTTCAGTGACTCGCGTTGGTTTTGTGTTAATTTTAGGAAAGAACCCATGTGTGGCCATATTACAAACATAGTTAATGACACTTGTGTCGTCTTCATTTAGTAAATTTATATTAGTGTCACCTATAAATACTTCGAAATCTTTTTTATTTCTAGTTAAAAAAAGGTTCTCAAGTTCAGTAATATACAATTGTTTGTTTGTAGCTGGTGGCCTGTATGATGCTATTATTGAAAAGGTCATATTTTCCAGGATGAAATCGATAACCAAAATATTTGTTTCTGAGAGGTTATGTATTGTACTTATAACATTCCCAATTTGCTTTTTTACATATAGAACCACGCCATCGTTTTGATTAAATCTAGATTGGTTATAGAAAATGTTAAATTCAGGAATTTCGAAATTTTCTAAACTTTCAATGAGAAAAGTCTCTGATAAAACAATGACGTCAATTTCTGTTTTTACAGAGACGATATATACTAGGAGTTCTTCAAAGTTTTGTTCAGGCTTCTAATATTGAAGTGAACTATGTTTAAATGTTTCTTACCTTTTGTGTCATTGCAAAAATTTATATCTTCACGTACGTCTGTCTCTCTCTCTCTATACTGCTCCAGTTCGTCAAAGAAATCAATCATTCTATAATATTATATCCTTGAAATTCTAAGAAAAAGTAAATTATAAAAGAAGTGTCTACCAATTCAGTGTATGAAAAGAAATCAATCAAATTATACTTAATAATATACTGAAATAGTAATAAGATTTTCCTGTTTTTTTTTTTTTTCCAATAGTCACAGCATGAGTATTACTCCTAATATCACAATGTTCAACTAGCAGCTATTTTTTTTTCATACCGAACATTTCAGTTAAAAAAAAGATATACAAAACTTAAGATTAACTCGATGATAATTTGAAAAACAAGGGAAATATTTCATGTTATGGTGTTTATATAAATCAATGAGACGAAAGAAATAGAAGTGAAACAATGTGTTGATGTCGCCGCTGTCATACATAATTTGTTAAATCCTCACTCGATCTGATTTTTTTCTTACGGTCGTCAATTCTAGCAAATATTTGCCCATTCAGTGTCCAAACGTTTTTGTCTCCGAACTTCGCCTTCGTTTCATTCATAAGTAAACGTTTGTTTTTTGTCAGGTCTTCGGTGATGAATAACTTTTTACCTTTAAATTTGGCTGTGTTTTTCAATATTCCAGTTTTGCAACAACAAATAAAATGTGATGATGAAAGACAGATGGATATTTCCATTCTGCATCTGAACACTCAATGTATACGGAACAAAGTTTTACAATTGGACAATTTCGTAAATAATCTCGATACTCTAAGTATATTGTGCCTTACGGAACACTGGCTGTCTGCAAGTGAGTCTTCTTGTTATAATATTACAAACTTTAAATTAGTCTCGATCTTCTACAGATCAAAACACATTCATGGAGGCAGCTGCATATATTTAAATAACTGCCTAGATGCCAAAGAGATTAATGATTTACAACAGCTATCACAGGAATTTCACTGCGAAATTTCTGCAATATTCATAAATAAACTAAACTTATTTGTAATGTGTGTCTACCGATCACCATGTGGTAATTCAGACTTTAGTAAATTCTTATTTATAATTACAGAAGCTCTATTCTACATTGAGAAACACTATAGCAAAGCAAATGTTGTAATATGTGGGGACTTCAACGTAAACTTTCTGAGCCAAGAGAGCAAATCAAATATGTTAATCGATCTTTTAAAACAGTTCAACATCGACCAAAAAATCTATTCGGCTACCAGAAAAACGGGAAACTCCAAAACTTGCCCCGACAATATCTTCACAAACATTGAAAACTCAAAATCAGAAGTTCTTAGTGCACCTTTGTCTGATCATGACCCTCAAATATTAACATACACAATTAAAAGTCATAAAAAGGAATATTTTAACTATGAACTTAACTTCTCAAGTAAAATTTGCAAGGTTTGAAACTGCACTCACTGATGAATCATGGACAGATATATATAAAGAATCAACATCTGAGAGAATGACTCAGAAATTTCATGAGATATTTATGAGGCATTTTAATTTTTCCTTTCGCTAATCAAATCCAAGTCTGTGAAAAAACCAAACTACAGCAATCAGAAATTTCAATAATTACAGTATGACACAATAAAGAAAAAATATAACCAAAAAAAAAAGGAACCCCTGAAATTAATAAACTCAAACAAACTGTTCAACTCACATATGAAATGACAAAAAATAATTCAAGTGATTTTAATAAATTACAGTATGACACAATAAAGAAAAAATATAACCAAGCATTGGCGGAGGCAAAGAGAAACCATTACCATAATCAAATAACTTTATCTGACAACAAAAATAAAACAGTATGGAAAATTATAAATAGCGAAAGAGGCAATGTCAATACAAGAACTCAACACGAATTTGATGTAGACATTTTTAATGAATTCTTCACCAACTCTGCGGAAAATATTGTTCATGGCATTGGAACCCAAGAAAATACTTCAATTGCATATGAATTCAATAAATTACCAAATTCCCTCTTTATAAGGCCTTTTAATGAAGCAGAAATCCTATCAATTGCTACTAATCTTAAAACCAAGAATACTCAAGATATATATGGAATCAGTACTAAATTGCTCAAACAATTTATATCACCCCTGATTAAACCTCTCACTTTCATCATCAACAACTGTCTCTCTGACGGAATCTTTCCATCTGTGCTCAAGCCTTCTAAAGTACTTGCCATCCATAAAAAAGGTGATGATCAACTACCTGAAAACTATAGACAAATACATATTTTACCAACAATTTCTAAAGTAATGGAAAAGGCGATCTTGATACAACTTAGTGATCACATGGAAAAACTCAACTTGTTTGATGCACACCAATTTGGATTTAGAAAAAAAAAAGTACTGTTGATGCGGTAAATAGACTGGCAAACAATATCATCGAAGCTTTTGAAAATAAACAATCATGTTTAACGGTATTTACCGATCTGTCAAAGGCTTTTGATTGTGTTAATCATGAAAGATTACTGGAGAAATTAGAATGGTATGGAATGAGAGGAGTTTCTAGAAACATCATTCAATCATACCTTGAGAACAGAACTCAAAAGGTCTACAATAATGATAACATAAGCCAGGAACGTGTTATTAAAAGGGGTGTACCGCAGGGATCCATCTTGGTCCTTTCTTGTTCTTAATTTATGCCAATGACCTACCCTCTCACATGCTACTGAAACGTGAACTACTGACCATATTATACGCTGATGATACATCATTCACTCTTCATATGGAATCAATCACTGACGTTGATGAGATTTTAGCAGACATTACGCCAGCAAAACAATGGTTTGACCGCAATGAGTTATTTTTGAACAAACGAAAACGCAAACATGTCTATTTTCAAATAATCACAATGTCCATCGCACTGTCTCCCAGGTGGATTCAGTAAAATTTTTGGGAGTAAATCTTGATCCATCTCTTACCTGGACTGAACATATTAGTATTGTCTGTGGTAAATTGGCAAAATCAGTTTTTGCCATTCGGCGTATAGTAGCAACTGTGAACCAGGAAGCTGCTTTAACAACATACCACGCAATATTCCACTCAGTAATGAGTTATGGAATACTGTGTTGGGGAAATGCGAGTTTTACTCATTTACAAAGAGTCTTCACATTACAAAAGGCAGCTGTAGTAGCATTGTAGGAGCTGGATACACTGAACACTGTAAACCACTGTTTCAAAAATTAAGTATTATGACATTATTTTCACAAATTGTTTATGAAAACATCACATATGTTAAAAGAATTTACACACATTCACAACACACTCAGATATTCATGCCTATAACACCCGTAATGGACATAAACTTGTGCCTTCTATGAAGAGACTAGATAAAAGTAAAATAATGGGTATTCCTCTGTTCAATTCTCTCCCCAAGGAAATCAGAGAATTACCATTAGAACCTTTCAAGAGAACATTAAAAAAAATTCTTATCAAAATCAGTCTTTATCAAATTAATGATTTCAGTGGATCACTTGTGGACTCACTTGCGGGCATCTAGTGTTCCTGTTAGCTGATTGTTTTGTTCTATTTTATTATTCATTTGTTCTATTTTATTATTCATGTGTTAGAATGTTGATTGTATTTTATGAATTTAATGTCGATTGTATTTTATGAATTTAATGTATGTTGTATTTTACATATTATTGTGTATGACCTGTCCAAAGTTTACTTATGGATGCAATATATTCTATTCTATTCTATTCTATTCTATTCATTCATTGTTTGCGAACTTTACAATTGTTGGTCGAGGTTTTCCTAATATTCCAGTTTGAGACCCTATTCTGAAAGCTGACATGATGTTACTGCTGTTCAAATTCATGGATTCCGGTTCGTTGAGTATTTGAAGACACTTGGAGGAAATATTTTCATTTTCGCTTTCTTGGATGCCGTAGATACAAATGTTGTTTCTTTTCTTATATTGCAACAAATCGTCCAACTTTTGTTCCATTGACTTTATCACTTCACCTTGGTTTTATAACTTTTCGAGCTTCTCTAGTTTTTGTTCACTATCTCGGTCACTGTTTTGTTACCTGAGCAATGAAATCTTTGTTGGAGAATGCTTCCCTAATAGTTTCCTTATAATATTCTGCACTTCTAACTTATTTCTCGTTCCCATGATTTTCCCTTTGCACTCAAGACTTCGCGGTTTATTTAACAGTTCACAAATCGTGGGCGGTCGTTATTTGACGGAGCAAAGTTTACTGCGACTACTCTCGCTGGGACATCGGTCTGAACTGAGTATGTATGTATATATTATGTCTGTTTGTAGTATGGGGATAGGTTATGCATATTAACTTGTTTTCAAATAACTTTATGTTCAGATGTCCTCGATCGTTTAATTTTCAAAGAGTTGTTCTCGAAAAGAGTCTTTATTTTATCTCTATCCTTCCAAATCGTTAATATCGTAGAGTGTGAGACTCCACATTCCTTTGCAATTTCACTATTTGACTCGCCATTTTCTAATCTCCATATAATATGTGATTTTTCTTCAATATTAAACACTTTCCTATTTCTTTTTTGCGACATAGTAACGCGTAAACACACGATCCAAACCAAAAGTTTTAAAATCAACCTGTAATTCACGCGGTCAACTATCGCACTGAATAAGTCGTAAAACATGCAAGGTCAAATGGCAAAGTTTCGTCGTTTTAAGCGATATGTCGCTGTACCCGATGTCGTTATAGGCGGTATGTGTACTTATTAGTTTATATAGATTCGGCCGGGACCTTGCCATTCGGTTGTTATAACCGATCTGTCGTTATAAACGATGTCGTTATATTCGGTTTTTACTGTACATATATATTATTAGAAGTCCTAAGTGTATTAGTTTCTGAACTATCTGAGATTGGTAACTGTACTGTCAGATTAATAACGCTCAGTATGGCTAAGGCCTAGCTTTAACAAAAATACGAGCAATCGTAAGATTGATTGATTGGTCAGATGCTTTATTTACTTTTCAATCGGTCACCGGTCGTATCATTATTCTTGTTAAATAACTATTTCACAATTTTTTTTTAACACATCACCTTAAAAAAATGCCGATTTATCCTTAAAAATCACTTACCACAAACATAGAGCATAACAGCAAAATGAGCAAAACAGTGTGTCTAAGGATTTGGGGTTCGTGAGATTCCAGTTCTTCCTCGATCAATTCAAGATCTTCATCTATTTGTTGTTGGTACTGTTGCACAATACCATGACAAGTTTCTCTTCTCAGTCCATCACAACCATATCTGGACGGACAGAGTCCGTCTTGCGAAGCAGTTAGTCTAAAAAAAAATATATATTATAATTTTTATTGAAAAAAAAGTCGTTTTAGTCCTTATAGAAACACGCCTGAACAACTTTCAAAAAGCAATAAACTGCATGTGTGACTCGTGCTCCAAGGGTTCGGCACCATTAACTATTTTATATAAGAGGACTGCACTTTGAAATGGAAATCTTTTGACTATTTCGGTAATAAATTTGAACTTTCTGTCACTTTCCTCAGTCCTGGAGGGGTATATCACCTTCAATATCTATTTGACCCAATTCGATGAAATGGAAGGTTACAAATTGAAATGACAGTTTCTTTTGTTTCTGAGTGATAGATATGCCTAGTTCTGGCATGGGTTCATGATTTCAGGTATGAACTGAATATACATCATATGTTTTGGAGGCGCAAATATTGATAGATAGTAATTTCTGTTGGTTGTAGTGAAAAAACTTGGCGTGTCTCAAACTTGGTGTATAAAATTTGTCCAGTAGTTCTGAGAACCCTTGTTATATATAAGCTTAGACTATATCTTTATTATAAAGGCATATAACTTTTTTTCCTGTACAATAATTTTTTTACAATCCTTACGAATTATACCAGATTACAACCTACTCACCCCTCCTCCGCCAAAACAGCTAAATAACCCTTTACTTCCACACTTTTAGACATCTCTAAATCATTTATAATGTCCTCGATATCTGTTACAGGACTTTCCTTCTCCTCGCAACAACCTTCGGTGATGGTAGGTAGCCCACAACACTTGTGTGCCTTAATAGAACCAACACCACTGTCTGAACTGGTACTCGGATTAGGACTGACAGCAGTATAAGTCGATGCATCTCCCTCCGAAGCAGATTCTAAGGGTTCTTGGTCAGATGCAACTTCATCTGCCAGATCCATGTAGTTCGAGAAACGTCTTCGATACCTTTGGTGTAAGATCAAACAACCAACAGTAACTACAATGAAAAATAAATCAAAGCACTGAAATACTGAAAAAATTTGTCCTCAAAATATTTTCGAGGAGATTAACAAAAAACACAATGAATTTTTGATGATTTTGTCAAAATGATTTCTTATTAAATTTATAGAACGTTTAGTTTTACCAATTCTACTTTTTATAGAGCACCAAAAGCGGATTAAAAATTACTTCAACACGATTTTAAGTGCTTTCTATTTGTCCACTTATAGATTCTGAAAGAACATATACATTTTTTTTTTCAGATTTCATTAATTAATAGTGGTAATCATTGAAAGAATCTTATTTACAAAAACTATATAGTGTTTAGCGAAAACAAATTAATATTTTTAATATTACAAAATAGTAATCATGGTCATTACTGTAAATAATATTTAGTCATTCATGTCAGATACAATTTCATTTTTCCTGTCTGTCATACGTAACTCGAGATGACGTATGCAAGATGAGATGAGATGCAAGGCATTCGACTGTGTTAACCATCAAATTCTATTAGCCAAATTGTATAACTATGGAGTTAGAGGTCCAGCTCTTGGTTGGATTTCTCCCTTCTTAGTTAACCGACTCCAATACGTGAGCATACCAGAACTCAGTTCTGGAGCAGCCACACAAACCAAATCTGAATCTAAATTGGTCAACATAGGAGTCCCGCAAGGGTCAATACTGCGGCCAATTCTATTTCTGTTGTACACCAATGATCTTGATAAGCACTTAACAGAGACCCATATAACGATGTTTGCTGTTGATACCTCTTCAATAAAATCGGATAAGGACGAAATAAAAACACAACAGATAAGTGAACAAGTCTTGAACTCTGTATATGAATGGTGCAGCTTAAATTTTCTATATCTCAATGCCTCTAAAACACAAATAGTGAAATTCCATAACAGGCAAAAAGACTGTCTACCAATAACTATCTGTGTCAATGACGTATCAATTGACAATACAAATGAAACCAAATTCCTGGGTCTGGTCATTGATGAAAATATCAACTGGAAAAATCATTGTATATGCCTGAACAAGAGGTTGAATTCTTTATGTTATTTGTTCAGGAATCTCAAACAAGTCTTGGAGGAGCCCCAGCTACTATCCTTGTACCACTCTCAGGTAGCGTCCCGAATTAAGTATGATATATGTTTGTGGGGTAACTCCACTTCCGTTAATGACGTGTTTATTTTGTAAAAAAGAATAACAAGAATAGTGGCAGGCGTTCCTTCAACCTACTCTTGTAGGGGATTGTTTGTCAAACTTAATATAATGACACTTTATTCTATGTACATCTATGAAATATGCACTTTTATTTTCACGAACAAAACTAAGTTTACTCTGAATAAAAACGTGCATAAGGTAAATACACGACAAAAGAATAATTTCCATATTCCATTTTATAAATATAGAGTTTCGCAAAACTCACTTTCCTATTTGGGTTTGACCATTTATAACAGATTGCCGCATGAAATAAAAAATACTAATGAAAGTAGAAATTTTATCGCAGCGCTGAAAAAATTCCTAATTAAAAATTGTTTTTATTCCTTGGACGAATGTTTTAACATGTGACTATGTTGTTCTGTTCCGTTTTGCCTAATGTTTCTCTCTGTGTGACTATTCCTATACATATGTACTTGTGTCTTACTGGAAAATAAATATTATTATTATTATTAGTATCGCTAAGCTAACTGAAACAGAGACGGTGTTGTGTAATATCTCTCCCAATATAATCTACATTCCAGACAACAAAAAGTTTGATTGGTAGGTTATTTTTTAAGAACAAATGTTTATACCAGTGAATGAATAAATAAACTGCAATGATAAAACAACATTGTACAAAAATATTCACACATTCAACAATGAAGAGGTTGCTTATTTTTTATTGATTTTAGTTTTTAAATAAAAACAACCCGCTTTTTTATAATGACAATAATAATTAATTTGGAAAATATATATTAGTTTTGATTATTATATTAAATTGATGATTGTGTAAATTTGGGAATAAAGTATTACACGAGAGCATTATCCACCAAAGTATAACCTGGGGGGTTTAAAAGATTATTTTGTAATTTTGTTATGGAGTCTTTATTATTTAAGAATAAATTCCCCTCAGAAAATAAACAAACATTTTCATACAAATTATTTTTATGAAAGGTCTTTTGTTTTGGAAATACAGATAGTTAAAATTGAAATTGTTTCTTTATTAATCAATTTTAACATTTTGTTCTAACACAATAGTAGTCCTTTTCTATTTTTAAATCAATTCTCATAGCAGTTCCAATATTGAAAAGGGAAACATTCCCAATTTCAGTCGCAGATGATTCCACATCTGATTTTATGAACATCCTGTTTATATTTTCAACAAATCAGTTCCAATATGTAATAATAATTATTTCTAATGGCAACTTTTCTTCGGTGTGAATGGCAATACTTCAAACTCAAAATGCATAGCGTAAAAAACAATCGAGGGAGAAACTAATTTCCCCCCTGTTCTGGATATTATTTCTCTTTTTAATTTTAGCTTTTCCTCAATATTGGGAAACATTGAAAACTCACCAATGAAACATAACACCAGCAGTGATACTGCTATGATAGCCTGAGAAGCACCATAAACAAAGTTTGGATTTCTTTTATCTTGGGGCAAATCTCCTTCGCTATCAAAAACCAATAGTAATACTGATAAAATCAGGGGAAGTCTGAAAATTATATCTATTCATGCAAAATACTGATCATTGACACAATGATTTTGACTGAGTTATTAATATGGTAAAGGGCAGAAAATGTTTTAATCTTTTTGTTTCATAACAGATGTTTTCTCCATAAAACATATTGAGATTTTCAATAAGTATGACAAGAGCATGTAATATATCTACCCTTTATATTTTAATATTAAGATATATCTTCTTTTATTTTCAAACTCACAGAAATAAATATTTGAAATTGATTTAAAAGCGGTAAAATATCGCGAACATTTCATTCATAATTCATGGTGTAAAGAACATTAGTTGGAAATACTATAAGTATACTTTGAATACCAATACTATACACTATATGAAATTCTTTAACATCTGCCATGCACTAGTTAACTGAAATTTATTTCAATGCTAGCCATGGGATTGCAAGAATCACTATTCAAAATCATTGTATCAGAATTTTAAACTGTATTTTCTTCATACCCCCAACCGATGACGAAGAAAACTGGTTGGAGCTTCAAAACATAGCACAAACTCCTACACTGCAAAAACAACAATGTTATAGCTAGAATCATTGTCCACAATCTACAACTGTATACACCTATACTGAATAAAGTAAACTGTATATATCCTTTCCATCCATCTTTTTGATCGAGAGTGTTCCACAAAATGGCACCTAGACAGCCAATGAGCTGAAAAGGAAAAAACCAATCAAGATCACACAAATTCAATGGTTAATTAACAACAACCTTTATCATCCCCTACCACCTAATATTGAACCTATGAAAGGAATAGACGCGGCCGATACTCGATGAAAATTCATTTCAAAGTAAACAAAAGACACCTTACTAAATTATTTTAACTGAAACGGGTTTACAAAACCACGACACGTGTTTCGTTTCTTCAGATGGAGATAATACTTACTCAACAATCACAATGTTTCATGTTAACTAGGCAGAGCAGGTAGTATTAACTATAAAAATGTAACTGAGGAAATTCCCATAAGTTATTAAATAGAACAGGGATTATATTCATTACCTATGTAATCTTCAATAAAACAAATTCCGATTAATTTAAATAAGGAGAATTATTTAAATTAATTATTGCTTTCCAGTTTTTCTAGAAAGTTGAGTTTACAACCTTTTTTATCTACGTGTAATGTTTCAAACTCGTTAGCAGAACATTGGTTTTAAATCAAGAGGTGAGTAGAAAAAGTTGAATGTTTTACCATTGCCGTTGCATATTCGCTTTTTGAATGTCCTGCCTGTTTGGCATATGTAAAAACTTGCACAAGTACCACAAGTTAATTTTTATATTCAGATTTATCTGATTTATCTTTAGTGTTCTTAATACATTTACCAATATAATTATCAGTTTGGAATGCAATTTTTTTTTTGCCTAAGTAGAATTGTTTGACCTAGGCTGGCCGAAATATGTAAAATTATGTTTTCATTATATTTTTTTGTAGGAAACACTTCATAAAGAGCTTCTTTATAAAGTTTTTTCGAAAGAATATTATCTATCAGTCTTGAACATTAACCATTGTTAATTGCAATTAGTTTAATTGAATTTAATTCTCTATTGAAAATTTGTTTTGAAAGGGGAATATTGACTAATAATAATAATCATTTATAATAATCATTTATTGCCCAACAGGTAAAACCCAATTACAGGACATAATTAAATACATCAGTACTGTTAAGTAGTAGATAATTAACAAGTGGATCTATGGATGATACTGTTATATGTGACTACTTTGTGTTGGTATGGATGTGTTAAGGTACTATGTATTAAATAGCATATTGTGGGTATGAGGGTTTATGGAAAATTGAAACATTATGTTAGTTACTCGTTTTTGTTAAAGTGAGATCTAAAAAGTTGGGAGAATTATCTGTTTATGTTTCAATTGAGAATTTAAGGGTGAATTGCATTGATAAAGTCAAAATATTTACTAATTGTCTTTCAATTCCCACAAACCACGTATCTTGGCATATTGGCTGGCCTGGACCAGGCAACCCAGTGGCAATATGTTTGTCTATATTCATGCTAACTCTCTCAATGAAAATGTTCCGAGTACCCTATGACAAAGGGTTATCCTACGGTGGCCACTTCACTATATTCGTAAGACTCAATGATGATCCCACATCATTTTTGCAAGAAATAAAAGAAACACTGAAATCAATTCATTGAATTCTGGATGAGAAAGAGGAGCACTATTATAAATCACTAATTGAACTCCTTAAACAAAATCATTTATTTTTGACCTGTCATATCTTCCATTACAGCGTCCCCAGTGAATCATTCTGGAAATCTAATCGATATGATCAGAAGACATTGTAATTTTGTTCCGAAATTACTTTGAAAAACAGTTATGAAGTACTGATAAAATCAAAGATATACAACTTCCAAACAACTCACAATTTTCTCCCTTGATGTTCAAAATTTATTTTTGAGTATTCCACCAGAAGAAACTATAACATTGGTAGAGCATCTGTTGGTTAGGAATAATGTCAATTCGATTAAATGACAGATTACCCTGGGGTCTATTTAAGATGTCTAAAAACCCTGGTGAATGAACTGATTCGATATTGTTTAGATTTTCGAGGGGACACCACCTGTTACTTGTAGATGGCGCCATCCAAAAATGTTTGTCTATATTCCCGCTCAATGTCAGAACTTAATTTCTGACATCTGCAGCATCTTATATGAAATTATTTTCAGTGTTTTGGCGGTATCTATGCGTTTTCCATCTCTTTGATTTGAAATCTTGCTTAGCTTATTCCTGAGTTTGTTTTTTAAAGAATCACTCGTTCATCAGTTCATTAGTGCGTGAGGAATTGTTTATTTTCAGGTAGTGTAGTGTGTACGGATACTTTTTGTAGAATGGGCCACATTTGTATTTTGTGTGGGCAGTATAAAGCCGCAGATTCGAATTTTCAACTGTATTCTGTACCAAAAGCGAGTACAAATCTTGACGGATTGACTAGTAATGATATTTCCATAGTTCATCATATTGTATGAATTGAATTTTATATTTTCTGCAATGGAGGACTTCGGCTAAGGTTCCAGTGATACCACAACAAAAATTTTGGCCTTGAATCTACTGACACATTTTTTGGCTATTTTTGATAATTTTAAGATAAAGTACACCTTCTGATACCCGGAATTGTTGAATTATTTAGTTATTTCATAAAACACAAATGTTTAGGGAATTTGTATTTTTATAGTGATTATTTTTTCCTGGAAGGCGCCAAATTCAAAACTATAACATGAATAACTCGTACCTCGTACGACTTTCCACTGTCAAATTCGTCCTATGGATATTAGAAAAAAATATATATTTGACTGAGCAGTGTTGTGGAAATTGTTTAATAGACTTTTGGTATCTACCTATTAGTTTTTATTTACGTTAAAATGGTTGATCGCTGTTATAAAAATTCAAAAGTGACTCCAGAAAGCGTTATAAAGAGCGAGTTTTTTCCCTTTCCCAAACCAAAAAGAGATTTGGTAAAATGTCTCGAATGGATTGAACTCTGTGGAAATGAAAACCTCCTTCCATCAAAAATAAACAGGAATGCTTATGTTTGTAGCCTACATTTTGAGGATAAATGCAAGAAGACCCAGTACCACAGTACCATTTTACAATCTGCAAGTGTGCGAAAATGTGGCTGAAGGAGAAATTATGGTGTGTGAAACTGGTGAAATTTCAATAGACAGTGTGGAACAGAGCAATTTCAATTAATAACTCCCAACATCTTTCTGAAACCCCAGATGACTTGAGCAACATCACTGCTAATGATGAAGACATTTTAACTGAAAACTCCCAACATCTTCCTGACACCCCTGATGACACCATGGACGTATAATAAAAAGTTAGAATCATTTCTTTTGGAGAGACACTTTGAAATTAGTGTTTTCTGACATTAAAACCTGTCATGGGGTATGATAGATTTTTCCATATTTGCAAAGTGAGATTGCTTCTTGAAAATGTGTTTCCCATTTCTTCCGGTCTTCCTGATGATCGTGGAAGCATGAAATAGATTTTCGTCGACAAAAATGTATTGAAGACCTAGTGAATGCGATGTCTCTCCTGCGTCAATGTTACGAATGATTTCTGGTGAGTACTCTCTTTTGCAAAACATTCTTCTTTGCCTCATTCATTTTTATGAGTTCTTAATTGAGACTGGAATAGAAAATCAAATAACTATCTGAATGAAAATGCAAATTTTCAATTTCAGATTTTTTCTTTTGAGTTAGGACCTTTTCAAAATATCTATCAGATGTAGTTCAATGTCCAGCGTGGCTTTAGCCGGGGAAGTAGTTGTTTTCTGTTAGACATTCACAAAAAATAACTTCATTTTAATCGTGGATTTTTCAATTCACAGAAAAATCTTTTTATCAATATTCAATCGAGAATGTTTCCCTTTTCAACATGAATACCCCACAAGAGGTTATCTTGACGATGGAAGATAGTGACTAAAGTTTATCTTTCAGTCGCAGATGATTCCACATCTGATTTTATGAACATCCTGTTTATATTTTCAACAAATCAATCTATCATACCCCATGACAGGTTTTAATGTCAGAAAACACTAATTTCAAGGTGTCTCTCCAAAAGAAATGATTCTAACTTTTTCCATCTTTGCAAAGTGAGATTGCTTCTTGAAAATGTGTTTCCCATTTCTTCTGGTCTTCCTGATGATCGTGGAAGCGTGAAATAGATTTTCGTCGACAAAAATGTATTGAAGACCTAGTGAATGCGATGTCTCTCCTGCGTCAATGTTACGAATGATTTCTGGTGAGTACTCTCTTTTGGAAAACATTTTTCTTTGCCTCATTCATCTTTATGAGTTCTTAATTAAGACTGGAATAGAAAATCAAATAACTATCTGAATGAAAATGCAAATTTTCAATTTTAGATTTTTTCTTTTGAGTTAGGGCTTTTTCAATATATCTATCAGATGTAGTTCAATGTCCAGCGTGGCTTTAGCCGGGGAAGTAGTTGTTTTCTGTTAGACATTCACAAAAAATAACTTCATTTTAATCGTGGATTTTTCAATTTACAGAAAAATCTTTCTATCAATATTCAATCGAGAATGTTTCCCTTTTCAACATGAATACCCCACAGGAGGTTATCTTGACGATGGAAATAGTGACTACGAGTTTATCTTTCAGTCGCAGATGATTCCACATCTGATTTTATGAACATCCTGTTCATATTTTCAACAAATCAATCAATAAATGATTTGATATATATATATATATATATATATATATATAATGTAAATGAGTATAGATATAAACACAAATCGTCAAAGAAGTACAAAACAAAAGAAAATTGATAAAAAAGTTGAGTTTCTTATAATAAATGATGCCATTATTTATTTGTTGAAAATATGAACTGGATGTTCATAAAATCAGATGTGGAATCATCTGCGACTGAAAGATAATCTCTAGTCACTATCTTCCATCGTCAAGATAACCTCTTGTGGGGTATTCATGTTGAAAAGGGAAACATTCTCAATTAAATATTGACTAGAAAGATTTTTCTGTGAATTGAAAAATCCACGATAAAAATAAAGTTATTTTTTGTGAATGTCTAACAGAAAACAACTACTTCCCCGCATAAAGCCACGCTAGACATTGAATTACATCTGATAGATATTCTGAAGAAAAGACCCTAACTCAAAACAATAGAAAAAAGCTGAAATTGAAAATTTGCATTTTTATTCAGATAGTTATTTGATTTTCTATTCCAGTCTTAATTAAGAACTCATAAAGATGAATGAGGCGAAGAAGAATGTTTTCCAAAAGAGAATACTCACCAGAAATCCTTCGTATCATTGACGCAAGAGAGGCATCGCATTCACTAGGTCTTCAATACATTTTTGTCAACGAAAATCTATTTCACGCTTCCACGATCATCAGGAAGACCGGAAGAAATGGGAAACACATTTTCAAGAAGCAATATCACTTTGCATTGATGGAAAAAGTTAGAATCATTTCTTTTGGAGAGACACTTTGAAATTAGTGTTTTTTGACATTAAAACATGGGGTATGATAGATTGATTTGTTGAAAATATGAACAGGATGTTCATAAAATCAGATGTGTAATCATCTGCGACTGAAAGATAAACTTTAGTCACTATCTTCCATCGTCAAGATAACCTATTGTGGGGTATTCATGTTGAAAAGGGAAACATTCTCAATTGAATAGAAATATTTTTTTGTGAATTGAAAAATCCACAATAAATATGAAGTTATTTTTTGTGAAGTTCTAACAGAAAACAACTACTTCCCCGGCTAAAGCCACGCTGGACATTGAACTACATCTGATAGATATTCTGAAAAGACCCTAACTCAAAACATAAGAAAAAATCTGAAATTGAAAATTTGCATTTTTATTCAGATAGTTATTTGATTTTATATTCCAGTCTTATTTAAGAAAAAAAAACATTAACCATTTGAGCAAGATCTCTTATTTATTGTCTTTAGATATCAATCTAAATTGAAACCAATGTAATATAAAATCATAGTTCTTTTTAAAATTCCAAGTGACACCCGTCAGGTGTCGTTGGCTTAGGTATAATTGCGAGATTCATTCCTAACCTGTAAAAGAATTATTATCGAGAGCATTCGGGTTCTTGTCTAAAATTAATAAGTTAGAGTAGATCTCACTCAAATGATTGAGATCTGTTTAAACAATTGTTGGATTGAGAAATATATATATATATATATATATATATATATATATATATGAATGGGTAGTCTTTGCAGACTAGTTAGGATATAAACTAGTTAATAGTGGGGAATGCAGGTCAAAAAGAAAACTCTTGTAAGTTTGTCCAAACTTTCGGAATTGTAGTTCCCTGATGATGGAATAAAATGTATTCCGAAAGCTTGGACGAACAAGAGTTTTATTTTGACATTGCTGCATTCCCCACTATTAACTAGTTGATATATATGCACCCTAACAGATCAACCCATTACCATACCTAGCTATTTTTTTCAGTAGATCTATTTATATAGATAATTTTTTGTAGAACCGGGATCCATGCTAAACTGCAGAGAGTAACATTAGGGCAATATCAACATACTCAATATAACCATTTCAAAATTTAGCATTGGAGTAATAATAGCTTTGTACTCCTCATACTTTTAATTTGGTAACATCAAATTCAAACAAATATTCTTCAGGGATTTTATTCTACCATCAGTTGATTAACTTTCCCTGATTAGAGATCTGTTCCCTATACTTTGTTATCAATATTGTGACCTGATAGTATTTGAAGAGAGATAATACTAGCTTGAAGGAAATATTCTCAAACTATATTGTTTCAGACCTTTATACCACCACAACCAAGCAGCTTGCCAAGTGCTCAAGGGAAATCCTTTTGTGTGCACCCGCACCCTTACTTGAGCAAATATCCACTCTTTTGTTTAAAATTAGGGTATAATTTTTTGTAGAAGCGGATTCTTGTTTATATCAAGAAGTAACATTAGGGCAAGGTAAATATACTCAGTGCCACTACTTCACAGTTGTTTTATGGCAGAGAGCTTTTTTGCTCAGTTCTACGATTGTTGTTGCCAACACAACTCCAGAACTAGCTGGGACTAATATGTGTAATCTCTATCATAATATTGTCGAATGGTCTAGAAAAAACAGTTTGATCCTAAATGTTTGACGCTCTTTGCGAGCGTCACAACAGACTCCTGAGCCCCTCTTAAGCGATGAGTTTAAAATCTCATTTGTTGAAAATACGTTAGGTATTGTAATAGATTCTATGTAGAAAGCTTCATAGTAGCTGTTATTCACTTAATTTTATGGCAAAAGAGTGCAGTAAACAAATACTTCTGACTATTTATTATACCAGTTTTCATTGCCACCTGCGCTATGGTATACTTAAGTGGGGATGTTCAACCAACATAGAAAGAGTATTTCTACTACAAAAATATGCTGTTAGGATTATAGCCAAACTTACATGTTGAGATTCATGTAGACTAGCATTCAAAAATTTGAAAATACTTACCTAAGCGGAAATATATATTTATGAAATATGTATATATGCGTACAAACATAGATCATTATTTGTTTCTAATCAAAACACCCATGAACAAAAAACCAGATCCAAGCATCTATTGGTACCAGATATACACAGGTCTTCATTTTATCAAAGAAACCTGCAATATATGGGATGTAAAGTCTTCAACTCACTGACTGAAGATATACAGACATCCTCTAACCTCTTTATTTTTAAACAACGGGTGAAACTGTAGGAATATTTTGATAGTTCTGAATTGTAAGTGTCAATTTTAATAGTTCTGAATTGTGTCAAGTTTAGGAATTATAAAATCTGTACGTTCAATCTTTGCTATGCAATTTGCTACACTGGATTTTGAAGTTTTCTTTTGTTACTGTGCTATGTGTACTGTATTGTATTATATATGTGCTTTTAAATTGAAGAAATAAACTGTTATTATTACATTCTGACTAATATAGCTTGAAGGTCTCTAGCTGAGTTCATTGCTGGGAATCATTATATGCCTCAAATCAAAGAAAAATTTTCGATTTTATATCATAAAGCAACTTGAATAAAATAAAACAATTAGACTGGGAATAGTGTGGAAGAAGATATTTTCATCACCAGAGAGAAATATGTCATTCAGAACAGAGTTCAACTGACTGGTCCATGCATTTTGGACTCCATTTTATAGGAAAATGTCATATTCCGGGTGATGGGTTTTGTTTTCCTTCCTAGCAACATTTCTAGTTGTTATTTACCAATATTCGTAATTTTCAAAAGGATGAGGAGCCTGACACTGGTATAATAATAATATGTATTTATTTCCTTGTTTAACATATACAGAGTATAAGGACATTGCACATTGCAATGTAACAAAGAAAACGTCATCATGAAACCTAGAGAAACAAATACAGAATACAGTAATTTACAAAAAAGATAAAATACATTCAACATATAGGATATAATATTATATAAAAACTCATCTAGAGTGTAACAAGTCCTATCAATAAGGTGTCTTTTCAGTCGAGACTTGAAGATGTGTATGTTGGAGGCTTCTTTAATATATGTAAAGCTTATTGTACACCTTACAACCCATAGATATAATATAAGAAGCATTGGTCTATTTCTTGTGTTATAGATATATTCATCTTAAATTTACAATGATTCTTATAAACACAATTCATAGATGTAAGTGTTAGTATATGAAATTCTTTGAAAACCTTTCTACATGTAATTCTCCACCTCAAGCCAGCAATAGTCTTCACTGCGAATTTTTGAATCACAAATAATCTATTGATACCAGTAGATACACCCCAATCCAGGATGCCATATATCTCAGGTGACAGTGTGTATATGCATAGTAGAGACAATACTCCAGAGTGACAGTGACTTGAAAGAAATTTTAACGCATAACAGTTTTTCCCTAGTTTATTACAAAGTGAAACAATATGGGGCTCCCAAGTTATTTTGTGATCTAAGGTTATCCCTAGCAACTTAGTTGTTTCAGATGCATCTACTTTCCTTTCCCTTCCACTAAGAATAGTAAAGTTATCTGGTTTTCCACGAAGATTGAATTTCATTACAGTTGTCTTTTGCGTATTCAGTTGTAAGCTGTTCTGTATAGACCACTCATCTACTTTATTGTATACCATTTCCGTCATTTCTATATGTTGTTCACATAATTCAGGGATCTTTAGGTCGTATGGGGTCGGCTTTAGAATAGCCCCATGGTAAATCCTGCCTGTCGTAAGAGGCGACTAAAAGGATAACCGTAGGTAGAAGATGGTCTCATCGCCCGGTGAAATACCACCATATCGACTTTGTGTGCTGTGAAATGGACCATTCCATGTTTCAGTGTTCGGTCGATACTTTCCGGTCTCCCTCTTTCCTTTTCCCCAATTCCTTCTTTATTTTCAGGTAATAGTAATAATGATGAACAATAGTAATAATGATGAAGTCTCCTAGAGTAAAACACTCCGGAAGTAAAATACCTCACCATTAGGATTTCCGGGCGAGAGGTACTCGAGGGACTCAACATTAAAAATTAATTTTGCAACATCCGCGGACTCAACAAGAACATCAATGACGTCCACCATCACCTACAGACGGAAAAACCGGATATTCTGGCTCTAACAGAAACACAAGTAAACTCGTCCACCAACAAGGTCCATATGCTTTGTCCTGGTTACGAACTCCATTCTCGATTCAGGTTCAAAGGTGGAGTTTGCCTTTACGCCAAGGCTAACCTTTCATGCCAAGCGTGAAGAGAGTTTGGAACCGAAAGACTTTGATGTGATGTGGTTCAAGCTATCTGATACCAAACTGACTAAGTTCCTCTGCTGCCTTTATCTATCACCTAATGAACCTTCATATAACGACCTCTTTGAGTTTTTATCACTCAAACTGGACTACATTCAGGAGAACCATCCAACAGCTGAAACCATAATCATGGGAGATTTTAATGTACATAACGCTGCCTGGCTCAAATTCTCTAACAAAACAGATGATGCAGGTCGTCAAGCCGAGGCCTTCGCCATCACTCATGGTCTAGAACAACTGGTCGAGCTACCAACCCGCATCCCTGATGTCAACAACCAGTCTGCCAATACACTAGATCTTTTCCTCACCACCAATCCTGACCCGTATAGAATAGAAGTTTGTGCCCCACTTGGAAACTCTGACCACACCCTCATCTCCACAACATGCTCTTTCCATTTACCATCGAGCTGCACAATACCACCCGTCTCATGTGGCATTACAATTCGGCCGACTGGGAAGGTCTTCGTATGTTTTTCTCAGCGTTTCCATGGAAGAGGTTTGTTTCTCTTCAGTAGATCCAACACGATGTGCTGAGACAATTTCTGAAATCATCATGTTGGGGATGCAAACTTACATACCGAATACCGAAAGAAGAACATCATCCGATAAGACCTGGTTTAACAGAAACTGCTCTAGAGCTGTGGCTTCCAAACAGGCAGCATACCATCGATGGCTAAAAATCCGGGCCCTGAGACCAGAGCAGCATATGTCGAGGCTAGAGGCATATGTAAAGAGACAATAGAATGCTCAAAGATGCCCACAAAGCCAAAATAAGAACAAAACTTGCGGAATGTCCTAACGGATCACGTTCATTTTGGTCTTTCGCCAAAGCTGTGGGAAGAAATTTCACTTCTAGCTCATTTCCTCCCCTAACCAAAGAAGATGGAACACTAGCAACGACTGCCCAGGAAAAAGCCAATATCTTTGCGCACCTATTTGCTGGAAATTCCACTCTGGATTCATCGGAAAACAACCCCGAACATTACACCTATTGACAGTCACATGCCGAGATCACCTTCGAGCATCTATCAGAAAGATTTTGCTGGTCTCAACACCAACAAAGCCTGTGGATCTGACGGAATCCGTCGATTGTTCTCAAGAAATGTGCCCCGAACTAACACCTGTTCTTTGCAAGTTGTTCAACCACTCTTACAATTTGGGGTATTTCCGTCCAATTGGAAAATTGCAAGAGTACAGCCAGTCCCCAAAAGGCAAAAGGCCCTACCTAGCAACTACAGACCTATCGCACTGCTATCTATTATTTCAAAGGTCATGGAAAAGCCATCAACATCGAGCTCATGAAATATCTGGAAGACTCAGGAATTGTCAACGATAGGCAATATGGCTTCCGCCATCAGAGATCAACTGGTGACCTGCTCGCTTCGTCCTCACATATATGGCAGCTATCTATTGAAAAGCATGGAGAAACTTTAGCTGTGGCATTAGATATCTCCAAAGTTCGATCGAGTTTGGCACCAGGGACTCCTCGCCAAGCTTCGTCTTATGGCTTGCCCCTCAGCTGTGTTCTCTGCTTGCTAGTTTCTCTCAAACAGGTCTCTCCATGTAGTGGTCGATGGAGTTTCATCTGACACTCTACTCATAAATGCTGGTGTTCCTAAGGATCCATTCTCGCACCAACACTATTTCTACTTCACATCAACGACCTGTTGAAAGCAACTTCATGTCCAGTACACAGCTTTGCCGATGATAGTACCCTCCATACGCTTTCTCTTCCAGGGCCCCTATATCAGCCCGTGAAACCAGAAATGAACGAGGAAGAAATGTTAATAATATAAATATGGACTTGGCACAATTCTCGAATGGGGATCTAATAACTTGGTAGAATTCAATGCAAACAAAACACAAGCATGTCTTTTCTCTAGAAAAGCCGATCTCACTGTGCCTAACATAACTTTGTCAGGAGTAACCATACCACTGAAGCCATCCATATCGATGCTTGGTATTACTATCAGCAATAACCTTTCCTGGGAAAATCACGTGAGGTCCATTGCCCAAAGTGCATCCCAAAAACTTGGTTTTCTGTTTCGTGCCAAGAGCTATTTCACCCCCAGTCAGCTGCTTATGATCTATAAGGCAACAGATCCGACCCGTCCTGGAATACTGTTCCCATATTTGGAGTCGGCACCTAAACATATCCTGAGGCTATTGGATTCTGTCCAAAAGGGCAATTCGTCCTCGTCGGTGATGCCTAACACAAACTCGCTCACTTGTCTGGAACACCGTAGAAAAGTTGGCGATTTGTCTCTATTTTATAGATATTTTCATGGGCGATGCTCTTCTGAAATATCAACAATCGTTCCTGCTTTGGCAGTCTCTTCGAGATTAACCCGTCAAGTTCAGTCATCACACCCCTTCGTGGTCACTTTGGAAACCTGCAGAACATCACTTTCCAAAGACTCGTTCATCCAACGAACAGCGAGGCTTTGGAACTCATTGCCTAGGGAGGTGTTTCCCGAGGCATACAACCTTCAGAAATTTAAGAAGAACACCAACTCCTACCAACTGCAAACTATAATAAATGAATTTATGCCTAAAAAGGAAATCACAGTAGGGGGGTGCAAAAAAGAATGGTTCAATGATAATATTCGTCAAGCAATTCAAGATAGAGACATAAGTTTTAGAAGATTTAAATTCACTAGAGATCTGGTTGACTGGGAATATTATAAAGATAAAAGGAATAGAGTTGTGAGTATACTAAGAATAGAAAAAAGGCTTATTATAACCAAAAAGTTGAACATGTATAAGGGTGATTCTAAGGAAATGTAGAAAACATTAAAAAGCATTATATCATCCAAAACTAAAGATCATTTAACAAAAAATAAAATTCGGGGATGAAGTTATTAGTGACAAGTTGCTTATGGTAGAAAGACTGAATGAATATTATATTAAAAGTACACAAGATATTGTAGGTAGCATTCCAAATAATGTAACCAATTTCAATTTGTCTAATAATAACAACAATAATAAATTTACTGAATTCAAACTATTAACCAAAATCGAATTGGAAACAATCGTCAATACATTATCGAATAAAAATAGTCCCGATGAAATTGGGGCATTTGTGTTCAAAAATCATTTTACAAACATAGCAGATCCTTTACTAAATCTGATTAATAGTTCATTAGAACAGGGAATTTTCCTGACAAACTCAAAGTCTCAAATATAATTCCTATTAAAAAATTGCAAACAGCAGTAATGCTGAAGATATGCGACCAATAAATACTTTACGGCTATTGAAAAATCCTTGAAAAAGCTGTATATGTTCAACTTAAACAATACATAATTAAAACAAAATACTAAGTGAATATCAGTCAGGATTCAGGGAGGAATATAGTTGTGAAACAGCACTACAATATGTTTTAAAATGAATGGAGCGAAGGGAAAGATGCGAGTAAAATAATAGGAGTTATATTTGTAGACCTGAAAGAGCATTTGAAACTATTGACAGAATAAAATTACTTGGCAAATTAGAGGCATATGGTATTACTGGCAATGTATATAAATGGATAAAAGACTATCTGAATAATAGAAGACAAAAAGTTAAAATAGGAGATACAGAGTCAAATGAATTAGGTATTAACTTGGGAGTACCACAAGGTAGCATACTGGGACCATTATTATTTATATTATATATAAATGACATTCAGCATATATTTCAAAATTCTAAATATCATTTGTTTGCTGATGATACAATTATTTATATGGAAGGAAAACAACTGGACACTCTAAATTTATAATGAAGAAATTGAACTTGTGGATGAAATTAAATATCTGGGGGTAATAGTTGATTGTAAACTGAAGTTCGATAAACACATAGATTATACTTGTGGTAAAATAGCTAAAAAAATTGGTGTTTTGCGTAGGGTGAGTAAATATTTGACATTGTATTCTAGGAAGTTGATTTATAACACAATTATTCTACCTCATTTCAATTATTGCCCCACAATTGTATACATGGCAAGTCAGAGTGAAATAGATAGATAGAAGAAAATGCAAAATAGAGCCATTAGAGTTATATTACGTGTGATTATAGAACTTGGTTCAATCTATGTTACACACCCTGAACTGGTTGGATGTCAAATCATTCATAAAGTACAATGTTATGGTATTCATCCACAAGATCAACATAAACACATGTCCTCAATATTTAAAAATATATTAGTAAAATTCAAAACTGTTCATGACTATGATACTAGAGGTAAAGATAATTTTGTTGTGAAAAGCAAGAAAAACAGAAAGTTCATATTCTACAAAGGTGTTGAATATAATAAACTAGGACAACTGAAGATGAGTCCACTGAATATGTTTAAGAATCATGTCAAGGATTTTATCAGAAGTGAACATATTAATGTAATATTATAATTGTGTAGTGACATATATATGTATTGTTGGAATGTATAGCGAAAGGCTAAATAAAATTACTACTACTACTACTACTACTACTACTACACCTTCTTTCCCTAGGTTCCCACGATGTTCTCTGAACATTACAGGATATCCCTTTTCGTGGGAACCAGAACATAAGAAAAAAAAAAAAAAAAGAATGTTCGTATCATCTGCATATACATGGGCAAAGTGTAAGTTATGTAGCATTAAAAGCAGGTCATTGGCATAGATGAGAAAAAACAGTGGTCCTAATATTGATCCCTGCAGTACTCCTTGTTTTATCATCTGTGGATTACTTTGAACATTATTTATTCTTACGCTATGTGATCTGCCAGACAAATAAGATTTCATTAGATCCAGTGCCTAACACCATTCCTATTAATTTTACAAATTAGCAGTTCATGGTTTACCATATCAAAAGCACGAGAAAAATCTATAAATAGTCCACAGATTTGTATTTTTCCATCAAGTGCCATTATTAGGTATTCATGAAAGTCAGAACTTTTATTTGCCGTGAAACCATGTTGATTAGCAGACAAAAATTTATTTTTCATCGGAAATTAGATTAACTGAACTTTAATATTCATCTCGAAGATTTTACCAAGGCTTGAGAGAATACTTTATTCCCCTATAATTTTCAATTAGGCTCGGATAATTTCGTTAAAACATAGGATTGACTAATGCCAATTTTAGTTTGTCTGGAAAGACTCCCTGTTAGATTCATCAGATAGGTTAGGGGATAACTTAGTTCTGTGCTACATTTTTTAAGTAGGTTGTTTGAAATGAGGTAATGACCACAGGAGTATGAGTTTCTTAGCCGATGGACTATGTTGACTACTACCTGTTCTGTGAGTGGAAAGAGAAATATAGAATTGGGGCACAAGTTAAAACCACTTTGGTCATAGTCAAGGTCATGTGTGTCCTCTGGAATTAGAGAAAAATATTTATTGAATTCATTTACCATATCTAGCATAGTTAGGCTCATCCCATTTTCAATGATAGCGATATCTTTTTTATCTTTTGTTTTTTTCTTAATTTGATTTATCAATTGCCAAGTGGTTTTTGATTTATTGTGAGAGTTAACTATTTTGTTATCTATCCAGGACTTTCTGTTTTCTTTTAGTGTTTCTCTATATATTTTTGTTATATCTCTACTCCTCTCTCTCTCTCTATAGTTAGCATCAACCTTAGCTTGTTCATTGTAAAAACTGACCAGATTTTTCAACTCAGTAATTTTCGGTGTTACATAATAATTGTTGCATGAATAGCCAGGTCTTTTTCTTCTTATAGGAAATGATATCTCAAAGTAATACATTAGTATCCTTTGAAAAGTATCATAGGCTACGTTTGGGTCATTTTCTCTGGTAACTTCGTTCCAGTCATCATTTTGTAGATACAATTTAAAGTTTGCTATATTTTCTTCTGAAAAATCCCTCTTAAAATTGTAATTATTTCCTAGAAGCTCGCGAGTGCTGGCCTGAGGTATTTCTAGGTATTGTGCATTATGATCTGATGACATAAATCAATAGTTATTTTATTGCATTGTACTGAACATTTTTGAGTACCAGAAAGTTATTGATACAAGTACTAGATTCCTTTGTGATCCTAGTCTGGCTGGTTATCGCGTTATGCATGTTATAACACTCTAGTATATCTAGGAGACTATGTAAATTTCTACTTTCTGCATTGAAATTGATATTAAAGTCACCTCCAACAATAACATCAACACTTCCTGTACAAATTTCTGATAGAAGACCATCAAGTGCGGCTAGAAAACATCAAAATTCCCATCATGAGGTCTGTATATACACACGACAACAGTTTTTACTTTAGTCAATCTAATTCCACAGCATTCAAAAACATGTTCCAATGCAGTAATTATCAAAGTTCAGTAGAATATAATTTAAAAGACATCCATCATGTTTATAGACAGCAACCCCTCCACGGGATATATTATTTCTACAATAACTCGCATACAAACTAAATTGTCTTAATTTTAACTGATCTATCTGGTCATCATTTTGCCAATGTTCTGAGTTGAGGAGAATATCACATACATACTCCAAGTCGAAAATCAGATCTAGTTCCAAAATTTTATTATTCAAATATCTAATGTTTTGGTGCAGAAGTGACAATATATTTGTTTGTTTTTGTAATTTAACATTTGTGGTCTAGTCATTGCTAGTTTGTGGAATATTATTTCTGTTGGGGACGAAAAAAACTGGTAGTGGTATTTGTTTCCACCCCGTCTACAGTTAGAAAGTTTCTATGGATGTCAATAATATTTTTAATACTAATGATTTAGCATTCTTGGTATAAGAGATAGATTTTTTTTATTTTTTGAAGTGTATCACGTCACATCTAAGTGTCAACAGCAAGTTGATGTTTGTAAACTCGACTGGTGACTCGCCCAAGTGACTACAACCTAGGCAGACTGAGTCCTCGGTTGGAAATCATTTTCTTTCCTAAGTGACAACACCTGAGGATTGACAGATTGAAACCTCAGTGATTACAACCTAGGAGTAGGCAGATTGAGACCTCGGTTGGAAATCACTTCCCTCTTTTACTCTTATCAATAAATCATATTTATATATTTTCTCGAGTTTTTTTGAAAATGGCTCCAAAATGGGAGCCGAAACGTCGAAATTATAAAATTTCTAGATGCGGTTCAACCCAAACTTTCAATATTCATATATATATATATATATATATATATATATATATTATCTAAAAGCATCAGATGTATACAAATGTAAACAACCAACGTTTATTAGCAGAAATTAGATCATTCGGATACTCTTTCCCTTGTTCTTAGATTAGCACAAATACTGAAAACCATGGTTATACCAGTTTCAAGCTCCTCTGTTGAAAATTACGAATATTGGAAAATAACAACTACAAGTGTTGGTACGTCACCCAGGATACGGCATTTTCCTATAAAATGGAGTCCAAAATTCATGGACCAGTCAGTTGAACTCGAATTTGAATGAACATATTTTTCTCTTGGTACTGGTTGCTGGTGATGAAAATATCTTCTCCCACACTATTCCCAGTCTAATTGTTTTATTGAATTCAAGTTGCTTTATGAGATATAAAAATTAATTTATTTTTGATTCGAGGCATAGAATGATTCCCAGCAATGAACCCAGCTAGAGACCTTCAAGTTATATTAATCAGTATGTAATCGTAGTAATGATTGAGCAAAAAAGCTCTCTGCCATAAAACATAAAACAACTGTGAAGTAGTGGCACTGAGTATATTTACCTTGCCCCAATGTTACTTCTTGATATAAACAAGAACCCGCTTCTACAAAAAAATATACCCTAATTTTAAACAAAAGAGTGGAGGTGGATATTCGCTCAAGTAAGGGGTTGCGGGTGCACACAAAAGGATTTCCCTTGGTCACTTGGCAAGCTGCTTGGTTGTGGTGGCATAAAGGTACTAGGTATTCAACTGGACGAAAAATGGTCGTGAATTGCAAGGTCTGAAACAATATAGTTTGATGATATTTCTTTCAAGATAGTATTCTCTCTTCAAATACTCTATCAGGTCACAATATTGATAACAAAGTATAGGGAACAGATGTCTAATCAGGAAAAGTTAATCAACTGATGGTAGAATAAAATCCCTGAAGAATATTTGTTTGAATTTGATGTTACCAAATTAAAAGTATGAGGAGTACAAAGCTATTATTACTCCAATGCTAAATTTTGAAATGGTTATACTGAGTATGTTGATATTGCCCTAATGTTACTCCCTGCAGCTTAACATGGATCCCGGCTCTACAAAAAATGATCTATAGCTAGGAATGGTAACGGGTTGATCTGTTAGGGTGCACACAAAAGATTCCTGCCTGTCGGAAGTGGACATGGAATACCCCTTGGTTGTAGTAATGTGAATGTACTAAAAATTCCATTCCCACAATTGGCGATGATAAATTCATAACTTGGTATAAGAAATGTTCGGAGAATATTCTTTGGAGATTATTTGAATCAGTCATTGCCTTTTTTAAATAGAAACATTGTCACCATAAACCATCACCATCTAATCTTGAAAGATGGTTATTGTCTTATGAATAAATATTAAACTTGAATTATTTAAAATACTTTTTTAAGTTAAAATTGTAGTTTGAAATGTCAATATATGTATCAATTTGTATCCTTTGTTTTTTATTTCTCTTCAGCTGAACAGAACTTTCTATCCTGAAACTCTTTTTACACTATGCCCTTTTTGGTGGCTATTTCTCTCTCTCTCTCTCTCTCTATATGGTTTTTGGCCCTTGCTTGCTTTCTCTCTAGGAGTATGCTGCATTTGGCCAGCACTCCCTGTTACGTAAACTCTTACGAAATAGGCTTTGTCCTTAGGCACTCTGGTTGTCCCACTCTCACAAGTGATACCACGAATGCCCGAAAATAAACTTTCACTATTTTAAAATAATTTTGCAATGCACGTCGAATGGCTTATATAATGCAATTCTCTAAGGCAGGACTTCACAAATACTTAGTTATTGTATGGAACGCAGGTGTTTTACGGTGGACTATCACTCTCATTCATACACATTAACCTGACCTGACCACATGGTCCACGTCTGCCTCTCATGCTGGCCGGAAGTCGAATTCTTCATAGCTATTTGTAGGCTAAATTTCCTCATATAACTGGCACTATTACACCATGCCTTTTTTAATGATTTGTTCAGGCAGTAATTTCAGAGCTTCAAACATAAGAAAAATTAACATTTACCTTAAGTAATATTAATTTAGTATTCTTGGATTATTTCTTTCAACTTTTTCCTTATCTGGTACTGGATTTGTTCTTCTTTTCTGTCATACTAAACAAAACTGAAACAATGTGATTTATTTCATTTATTTGTTGATTATGTCAAGTCCAACAGATAATTACTGTGTTAGCGAAACATCCTTGAAATCACCTCGATTCAGGGGAATTTTTTTTATCAGTGCTATTTAATTTCATGTCTGAAACAGTCAACAAAATAGTCCCGCGCGCATGCGTATTTGTTTTAAATTCTAGCCACTGGCAGTCTAAGAGGCACGAAAAAGGCAGAGTGTAATAAGGGTACTAAAGAACAAAAAGAAATAGAAATTCACCACGTTTGGAAATTGAGGGTCTGTATAAGGTTGTGTGCCAAGTGAAAAGAAAAAAAACTACCTTCTGATCACAGACAGATTATATATCCACTACCCGATGCTGCTACCAAATGAGTGGAGCTGGCTAACTAGACGATCACACTACATGAAGTAAAAAAAAAGATGAGAGAAAAAATAAAAATAAACCAGGATAAACTTAATAAAAAACATCATATTTACTTACAGTTTGTGTAAATCAAAATCATTTTTAATTCAATAATAATTTTTATTTTTCCAATTAACGACTAATAATGGGTAATTCCTTGAGTTCTTCTATTAAGGCCATGCAATAAAGGTTCACTGAGTAACGGATATAAACGTGTTTTTATTCAGCAAGTTTCAAGTAACTTATATAAATGTAGAAAAGAAATCAATTTCAAATTTTCAACAATAATGGCGGTTAACAACTGAACTCTTGTTTTGACAACTGTCTTTTAACAGAACATATATTTCATGAAACAGAATTCAAAAGTATCAACCTAACATTTTTAAACTGAGAAATACCCTATTCCAATACCTTCATTAGCAGAAATATTTATAGACAACTTTGAAGAAAAAATTGACAACAACCTTTGATTAAAAATTTCTTATACTGGTATAAATATGTGGACTACATTTTATTCTGCTTCGTGGGAACTGAGAGACATTGAACTAGTTTGACTTTATTAATGCAATTCATCCTTCAATTAAATTCACAATTGAAACAAATAATTCTATTACCTGACTATTCTATTAACTTTTTAGACCTAACTATTACAAAAACGAGTTACAAACATAATTTTTCAATTTTCCGTAAACCCTCATATACAAATATTACAATACATAGGACCTCAACACATCCAAATCAACAAAAAGTAGCAGCATATACGATCCATAGGTTAGTCAACATTCCCCTTTCAGAAGAAAATTTTAATAGAGAATTAAATATAACTAAACAAATTGCAACTAACAAAGGTTATAGTTCAAACTTGATGAATAATATTCTTTCGAAAAAACTTTATAAAAAATATTTTCAAGAAATGTTTCCGACTCAAAAATATAATTTTAAAGTTATTACATATTTCGGCCAACCTACGGAAACAAATTCTACTTTCTTACATCAAAATAACACCAATATTGCTTACAAAACAGATAATAATTTAGGTAAATTTATTAAGAACAATGAAGATAAAACTGAGACATCTGAAAAATTTGGAGAATATAAATTAAGTTCTGGTACTTGTGCAATTTTTTACATAGGCCAAACAGGCAGAATATTTAAAAAGCGAATATCCGAACATAACAAATGTATTGTCAATGGTATAACAAATTAAACTTTCGCCACTCACCCCTTGACTGAAAAACATTGTTTTGCTAACGAATTTGAAATATTACCTGTACAAAAAAAAAGGTTGAAAACTCGACCTTCCAGAAAGTTTGGAAATCAATAAATATAGAACGTCCCAATATTTTTTAATGGCCAAATTGATTCAAATAATACTCCTTCTGAATTTATTTTATTGAAGATCAACCAGGTAATGAATATTATCCCCATTCTATTTAATGACCTGTTGACCTAAAGAAGCTTTTGTATAGCAAAACATGTGCTATGAATTCGGTGAAAATTATTTAGTGAAGTGTCTTTTGTTTACTTTACATTGTGTTAAAATTACCTGGTTGATTAATGTACACCCTATTGAATTTATGGAATTACATGACAGCATCTGAGGATACAAAATCACAATTGATTTTTTGGATTTTTTTTTATTACCTCTATGAAATTAAATGGAAGTTAGAGTTTATGGCCGTGGCGTCAAATGTTATGATTTATCTTATTTTCATTTGTCAAATTTGCTTTTATATATTTCCCTTTTTTATACTGAGATACATTGTTGGACACAGGCCAAATGGAGCTGAGGTGCAGTGTGACACAGTATGGTTTTTATAGTTTGAGAAAGCTTTGGGCTTTTTAATTCTTTGGGGGTTTTATGATGGGGACCAAAATATAGGCTGTAATTCAAAACCTCTAAATATCTATTATACCAAGTTGTGACATATCTGATGTCACTTTTATTGCGGCAAAGCTAAAATAAGACGGTAGGAATCGCTATGTCACAGCTTATCATGTCGACGGCTATAGCCGCTATTGTCCGATTTTTGAAATGACGGCTATAGACGTAGTGTCCAACAATGTGTTAAGATTACATATATAAGATTATCATATATTGGAAGGTATATAGAGTATCAACAAATGTTTTTCTTTTGTATATTCTCTGCCTACCATTAAAAAGAAAAAGCCAATTTGTTACCTCGTACCAGGTTTTTTCATTATTGAGAAAATATTGAACAAAACTATAAATAGGTATTTTTTTCAAATATAATTTAATAAATATCATATTCAATGCACATTTAAAACAAAACTCACCTGAGATATCACTAGGCACATTGTAATTTTATGAGGTACCCTAAATACTTTTTTGGTGAGGATAAAAACTAAAATGACCCAGAGGGAAGCGATAAGTCCTATTATGCTTATATCAAGAGTGAAAGAATCAAGTTGCTTTATATATTCAGAGGGGTTGCAGTTGGTAATGGTTATCATCTTTGCAGAGACAAACATCAAAGGGGCACTCACAAAAGTACAAACAACCATGGCGCTGGCAATCTGAAAAAATATTGGTGGTTGAAACTTTCTCGCAAATTTAAAAATAGTAATTTTGAAAATGGTAAATTGGGTGAAGGTAAAATGCCCAATCCAGCTAAAAAATCTCATTCATGTGAGACTAACTATTACACCAATTAGTATTATAAATATTCATTTTTTTAAATTTGGTCCTCAAAACATATAGCTTGATATACTGGTCAATTATTTTCCATCTTTATCAAAAGATAGCAATAAAAAGCAAATCTGTGTATTACAAAAAAATTTAAAATCAATTACATATACTAAATATGCAAACAGTTGATAGTCCATAAAATAATAAAAATACTTTTCACTTGGAAAAATTATCAAATGTCGATAATAAGAGAGAATAATAAAAAAATTATTACCTGCCCAATCACCAATGATTCGCTGGGTTATATTAAACCTACAACAATCACATGTTGACTAACCTTGACTGTCAAGTGAGTCTACTATGCACCTGAATCAATCGTTCAGTCGAGTCAGTGAACCATTTCTAGGTTTGTTTATGTTTCGGTTCGATTGAAGCTGATGTTACAAAGACTGGAAATTGGTTTTTTTGATAATTATTGTGCTTGGTGGAATGTTTTAAAATGTTGTTAATCGATTTTCACAGGTTGGATTATAACCTGAGGTGGGTAACGTCAGAAGTTTGTATTATTTATTCAGTTTGCTGCACTCCTATAAGAACCGTATCAGTTATATGTTATCATTTATTTTATTAGTTAATGCGGTTCCTTACAAACCGTGTGCCACTAGTACATTTAATGTTTGTTTTCATACGTGTTTTGCATAGGCACGATTTTGATAATAATGTATAGTAAACAACGACGTTGATCGATAATTACCTCAACTCATTGAAATACGTACGCACCGGCCATATGTTGGATTTGAGATGATTCTCTGTTTTGTGTGAAAAATTAAATGCGAAAATTAGAAAAAACTCTTGAATGTGGAAATCACAAAAAGTTAATTCATTCAGGCATAAAAATAAGGATTTTTCAATCACATGGGAATGGATTCAGGATAACAATGAAATTAAATGTTAATAAAACAAAATTTATGAGGATTGGTAAAAATAATCTGAAGCAAAAAAAAGGAAAGAAATGCAACATAATGATTAACAATGACACAATTGAAGTACAAATCTACAAATATTTAGGAGTTTATATTGATCAGCAATTGAAATTCGAGGCTCATTATTTCACAAAAAAAAAATGGCCAAGAAGGTACATTTTCTATATTGCTTGAGCAATAAAGTATCGGTTTTTACTAAATTGACTGTTTATAAATCCATTATATCCCCTCACATCGATGTTTGTGGTACACTATTGCTCTTCATGAACAATGAACATATCGAAGCATTCCAAAAAGTTCAAAATCGTACTATGAGAGCTATTCTGATGTGCAACAAACGTACACCAATGAGTGTGAAACAGAGAATATACTACAATGTATTAAATTTGGTATACAAAATGAAAAATAATATGCTATAGTTCATCCATCATCAATTGCAGAAGCATAAAAAACAAGTTTCCCAGTCTTGAGGCGCAATCCTTTGAGCAGCAGAGGCGGAGATAACAATTTTTTTTTAGATATTTAAATATTTAAAAAATACGTTAAAATAAAAAAATAAGCCATAAACGAGGAAGTATGTATTAATAAGCAATCAGATCATCATATTTTACAACAAAACACATCACAACTATAGAATATTTTAAAACCTATTTCGATCCCAGACCAGAGTTGCTACTGGCTTTCATTTACTCAGACCTCCTGAAACTGGTGATTAATTAGTCTCAACTATAGACACACCTACAAGCATTATCATTGGCTTGCGGTCACTCAAACCCACGTTGACTATCGGCTCTTTTGATCTAACCGTTCGCCGACGGTGAATGTTTACGAGTAGTACACATTATTTTTAGTTCCGTTTCTTCGCATATACGCTAGTCTTAGCGAAGTGAGTTTTTTATTTGCTCCCTATAGAAACAGCTTCTGCAATTGAAAATGGTTAAACTATACCATCCTACATATCGAGTGATTTAATCTATATCCAAGACATTCACTCTCATGACACACAAAACAAAGCTGCAAATGAATTTTACATCACCAGAGATAATGCCCATAGTGATTCACGGTTCAGTAAGGGGTTATTCAATAGTCTACCTAGGGATATGAAAGAATGTAACTTTGATTAAGTTTAAATCAAACTGTTCAGAATATGTCAAGTCTAAGTACTAGTATGTTTTGTATAAGTCTAGATTAGGAGTAGTAAGTAGGTGTATTAAGATTTGTTTGTAAATTATGAGAGCTATTTTGCTAATAAAGAGTATACATTTTGTCAGATTGGGAACTTTTTTCATGAATTGCGGAAAGTTCCCATTTTTTCACCTGATTCAATGAACTATTTATGTTGAAAATAGAAACATTCTCAATTGAATATTGAAAAGATATATTTGTCCTAAAAATTGAAAAATCTATGATAAAAATGATTTTTTTTTGGAATATCTAACATAAAACAACTACTTCTCCGGCTAAAGCTCCAAGCTGATCATTGAACTACATCTGGTAAATATTCTAACAGGACCCTAACTCAAAAGAAAAAATCTAAACGTGAAAATTTGCATTTTTATTCAGATAATTGATTTTTTATTGCAGCCTTAATTGAGGGCTCATAGAGAAGAATGTTTTTCAAAAAGGAGTACTTTCCAGAAATCACTTGTAACTAGGTCCTCAATACATTTTTGTCGACCAAAATCTATTCTACGATCATCAGGAAAACCGGAATTGGTAAAAACATTTTCAAGAAGCAATGATGGAAACATGGAAACAGAGTGACACTTTGGGATCTGTTTTTTTTTTAATAATTATAACCTGCCAGATCATAGATTGATTTCTATAAAAATATGAATGTTCATAAAATCAGGTGTGGACTGCGACTGAAAGATAAACTTAAGTCACTATTTTCCATTGTTCAAAACGCAAAATTTTACTTTTATTGAGTTAGGGTCCTTTTACAATATATATTAGTTCAATGTCCAGCGAGGCTTTAGCCAAGGAAGTAGTTATTTTATCATAGATATTACATAAAATATTATTCAAAATTGATTTGAGAATGTTTTCCTTTTCAACATGAATACCTCCCAAGATGTTATCTCAAATGGTGGAAGATAGTGACTTGAGTTTATCTTTTAGTCACACATTATATTATGAACACCCTGTTCATATTTTCAAACAAATCGAATTATTTGTGATTTTCACATACAAGAGAGAGTTTTCAAATTTCATTTTCCCCCCAAATGGGGAAGTAGAAAGCCAACAATTTGGCTCTTTGCATTGGAATACAAATTCATTTACCTTTTTACATTTCCCAAACAATTATTTCAAAATTTCACATAAATATATTTTTAAGTAAACAAAATGGATTTGAATCAATTTAAGAACAGTTGTTGAATTTCACAACTTTAACCTATCACTCTACGATTATGTCTGACCATCAGGCAGATATCAGTGCTTCTCAAATATTTCCGAATATTATGTAGTTTGGGTGATTTTTACTACTTAAAAAAAATGTGCATCTTTGAGAATGGAATGAAACTAACTATAGTAAATATGGTAAATCAGTAGATGTACATGATCTGGACTTATAACAAAATGGTATGGACATGTCTTAATTGTAATTTTCCCAGTTACAAAACAGGAAGTAGTCAGCCTCTCTAAAAAAAAATCGAATTATTGTGATCGCAATCTACTTAAAAAATGTATTTTGGATTAAAGTTAGCATTGGTTAATCCTACTTTTGAACAAAATGATCCGAGTCTAATTACAAGTATTAGTAAACACTGAGATGAATATTAGATTAGATCAGTTTTATGACAAATAGTACTGGAACACCACTTACAGACATCCATATACACCTCTTGACGAAAAAAAAAGTTACATTATTATTTATCAATTTTTTTTAGTTTTTTAACTTCTCATCTACAAAATGAATAGATGTGGTGTTCGAGTTAGAGCACTAGAACTAATGAGATCTTATCTGGCTAATAGGTCCCAATGTGCGAGAATAAATGAAGTGCAAATTGAATGATGATGAAACAAGATGTACCACAGGTATTATTAGGACCACTTCATTTTCATATTTCTGCTAATAAACTGATTCTAATGCTGCATAAGCCACACTCTGTACATATGCAAAAAAACAATCATCCTTTAAAAGAACCCCCTGAATATATAATAATAAAATATTCGAATAGCTAAATATTTATTAACTCTTATTTAATAAAACAAGCAGAATTGGGCACAGCAAATATAATTTCAATTCAAAAATGACATTCAAACAAAAAATTACTTGTTTCTACAATATGAAGGAATTTGAGTACTTGAAAAATGTGGTGTTATATATCAAAAATATTCATTCCATTTCATGTAATTATTCAACTGAATTGTAGATATGTTGTATCTATGTGCGTTAATTATTGAACTGTTTGTATTATTTGTAATCTGATATGTATATACTTTTAATGATACTATGACATACCTGATCCATTGTAATGGCATAAAGGCAAAATAATAGAATCCATCTACTATTGCAAATGTAACTTCTGGAACTCTGGAAATGCTAGGTTTTAAATAATTAGGATTTCATATTGGTGAATATACCTACAAAATTATTCTAGATATTTTCAACTGGAATATTAGAATCAGTTCATACGTTGATCCTTGAAAAAATAAATGGGCAGAATACTCTCCAGAAATTTTTGAATCTAAGAAGAACAAGAAATACTGAAGTGTTTAAAACATTTTCATTCCGACACCACCAAACAAGCATTTTCAGATCGTCAGCAACTATGCAGAATGTCATCATTCAAGTAATTGATGAATTAATTGAATGATATCTCTGTGGTACATCAGGTGGAACTGTGATCGAGGAAGATACCGAACTGCTAAATTTTGAGAACTGAACTCTACTATTAAGATAATTTTCAACCCACTTCAAAATTCCACCCTGAATAGAATAATTTATTTTTCCTGTATGATCACAATTCATGATATAGGACATGCCATATATACACAATCACATACATATACATACACAGTAATAAAATCCTAGAATAGAGGTAGAGAAGAAAAAACATGTATACAAATTTCCAGTAGTCTATGTTCCATACAAGTACTCGTCCATGCTATATAAACACGAATCAGTAAGGAAATCCTTGAATTTGAGTTTGAAGCTGTTTTTGTTCTTTTCCGATTATAAAATTTAATGCTTTTGTAGTTTGGACACTTTCTGAATAGGGCTGTTGAGTGCTTTGGAAGTCTAAGTAGGTTTCCATGTCTGGTGAGATAAGTATGGAAGTTAGAATTTAGACTGAAGTTTCCTATATTATTTTTTAGGTATAGTAAAGTTTTACAGTTTTAGATAGATGGCAGAGTCATTATTTTGAACTTTATAAAGAATTCCTTGCAGGACTGTCTGTAGTCAAGGTTAAATAATAGGCGCATCACACGCTTTTGGCATATAAATACTTTAGCGGCTCCGACTGCACTTCCCCAAAGACCGATGTTATAAGTGATATGTGGGTAAATAATTGCATAGTATACATTTATCAGTTGTAAGGTTAAAAACGTAGCTTTTAGTTGAAGAATCGCAAAATATCCAGTTTATTTTTTTGCGTATTTGGCTGATAATATTAATAATAAATATGCTTTATTGTCCAAAGAGTAAATCTTATTGACAAAGTAAATATTAATTTCATGTATGTAGATGTATAAAAAACATTAAAAACACAAAGAACGATGAGGTACGTGTGAATACAATAAAAAAATATATAACAATTAAACACAAACAGTCCAATTTTAGAACCATCTCAAAATGTTAAAATATAATAATATAATGTCAAGATTTGAAAGAATATAGGAATTATTATATTTTAAATATCTTCGTAAAACTCTTGCAAGCTATAATAGGGTCTTTCACCAAAAAGGTCTCTGGTGTCCTTTCTGAAATGAGTGGGCTCATTAATGTTCCTGACATGATTAGGTAGGTGATTGTAAACAATTGAATCTTTAACGAGAGTTGATGTTGGTATAGAAAGTTTAAGATCAGCGATCTGACGGGTGGAATAATTAGAAGTTGCTGGTGAATATTTTGATTTGTGTTTACTTATCAAGCAAACCGTTTCCATTATAAAAATGGCATGTACTGTAGGGATTTTATTTTCAACGAATAGAGGCCTGGAGGACTACCATCGTTTGACGTTGAAAATATATCTGATTTTTGCAAAACAAAAACCGACCGTAAATGAGTTTTAGCACATACTCCCCAAAATGGAATTCCATAACGTAATTGCGATTCTATCAGCGAGAAATAAGCTGTTTTTGCTGCAGAAGATCCTAATTCATTGGAGGTTACTCTTTTATGTCACCCAACTCATATTGCTATCTATGTGTAACCCTAGAAATTTTGTGTTTGAGGATAAATTGATACATTCTTCGTTTACATATACCTCGAATTTTCCGTGAGTTCCGATTTTTGAGTGGAACTGCATGCAGACGGTTTTATCGAGGTTAACAATAAGGGAGCATCTTCGACACCATAATGTGAACTGACTTGAGAGAATGTTGAGTTTTACAGACAATTTCTCAGAAGAATTCGCCGATGTTGCTATTGTTGTGTAATCAGCATACAAAATAATGCTTTCCGAATTTATGTATTTGGGCATATCATTTATATAGCAGAGAAATATTAAAGGGCCCAGGATTGATTCCTGGGGTACCCCAAGATTAATCTCATGAGCCCAGATCTGTAATCATCGACTTTCACGTATATTTGCCTAGTATTAATAGGACCTCAACCAGTCAGATAATTTTCCACGGAAACCAAGGCTTTCCAGCTTGTTTATGGCCACATCGGGTTTATCGTGTCAAATGCCTTAGATAGATCAAAGAAAAGCGCCCTGACACATCTCCCTTGATCCAATGAAGTATGGATTGTGTTGAGAAGCGTGCCGGCCGCGCACTCCTTTGATCTCCCGGGAGAAAACTGTTTTGAGATGAACTCAATACGTTATGTTTATTCAGAAAAAAAAAGCATTTTATTATAGATTATATTTTCCATTAAGAGATGGTTGGTCTTTTTTCAATATCACTGTCACAACTCCCACTTTCAAATCATTCGGGAAAATACCCTGCTGGACAGATTCATTTATTAGATCTGCGAGAGTTTGAGCTATAGAATGTCCTATTGACTTTATAATCTTTGTGGGGATGCAGTCAATTCCTACTGAATTGACGTTTCTTAAAGAGTTAATGGCTATCATCACATCGGAAGCGTGTGTGATGACCACGATCAATCAAGTTATTTTTATGTAGCCATGTGTAATACCCTTAACTGAAGAATGCGGCAACACAAAGGGGGCGACTGTTTTATTTTCGTCAGCTATTAAATTTGAAGACCGGAAGGCGATATGAGTAGACACAGACTGAAAAAACTCGTAAAATATCAAAGACACTATCATTCATAAGTTACAATGACAGTTACAATCTAACCGTTAAAGCACTCCGCACATAATTATGACAGGACATTTATTTAATTTTTATTAAATCCAAAGCCGCGACAGATAATTAACGATTCCGCGACAGCCGGGAGGAAACATTAACTCGTAAATATTGCTATTGAAAAATGCCGCCGTGACATTAATGTCCAAAAGTATATTTCATTACCGTGAGACTAAGACCGCGGAGTACTTTCAGATACATAAAACAAAATTTATGACATTAGCGGCGTATTAGAAATAACTCGAGATTCTATATGAGACGGAAGTCAACACTAAACGGGAACCACTCTTCTCTTATTCGTTCAGTGTTCAGCAAGTACAGAGAGACGTCTGTTTTAGTCTTCATAGTTATGAAGTGGATTAAAGTAAAGTCTAGTTTCATCTAGAGAAGATGCATTCCCATCTTCTGATGCGAAGTAAACGTAGACTTCGTATTTTATTCATAAAGTAGCCAATTCATCAAAAGTATGCAGAAAAATAGTGGAAGTGTAACTCTCAGAAAACATCTCAGTAATAACTAAATGAATGGAATTAATATTTGTCAAAGAAGCTAAATAATCATATTATGACCAGTGAACGCGTAATAAAACTCTGTAATAACAAAGAATAATTAAGTAACATTTAAAAAAAGTGGTGTGTTCTCCAGTTGAGGGTAAGAAAATAAAACTGTTTATCTGGCCAGGTTTATAGGTATAGTGAAATAAGGAACTATTCCATTATTGATTTCATAGTAGAGTCATTTATTGATATTAGCAATCGCCAAAATAACTGAAGAAGTTAAGTTATTAGGCATTCCATATGTTCTACATATGAGCTACTGTTGATTATGATGTCTACAGAAAGACCCTACCTCAGCCATTCAGAGAAAAAGCAATGATTTGATTAAAGTAATGTATATAACAAACCAAATTGATGAAGTTATGAAAAAGAAACTCACATGCTATAATGGTATTTCTCCAAAATTCTATTCTCTACCCAAAATTCATAAGCCCACCCTTTCAGTCAGTCAGTGGCTTCTATAGGAGCCCCTACTGAAAGAATAGCCTAATTTTTGACAAACATTTTAACTAACGCATACAACTTTGAAAATGATACTATATAAAAGACTCGTTTGAAGTCACTAATAAATTTAATAATTCAGCACTTCCAGGCAATTATGTTCTGGCAAGTTTAGATGTCGTCTCCCTTTTTAGCAATGTTTATTTCGATGCTTGTGTAAGAGCTATACACAAAAATTGGGATCGTATTAGTAATTACTGTACCATTAAGGAAGATACATTTTTGGAATTGTTGACTTTTCTTTTTAATAATACATATTTTTCTTTCAATAATAAAATTTATAAACAAACCTTTGGTACCCCAATGGGAGCCTCCATTTCACCCATTTTAGCAGCGTACGTCATGGATGATTTGTTAGACAATGTTATTCCAGTTTTATCTTTCATTCTGAACTTCATAAAAAAATATGTTGATGATATTATATTAGCATTACCGAATGATGGTGTGGATGAGATTCTCGATACTTTCAATAGCTACGATCCTTATATCCAGTTCACAATTGAAACTGAGAACAGTGAAAATTCCGTACCATTTCTTGATATCAAGCTTATACGGACAACAGAAAAGAAGCTACTGGTAGATTGGTATAGGAAACCATGCTGCTCAGGAAGATACCTGAATTACCATTCATATCACAAAAAGTCTATAAAAGTGAACTTGGTAAAACAAATGAAATTAAGAGTACTGAAAATCTCAGATCCTAAATTCCATAAACATAATTTAAACATTCTCTTTAACCTTTTCTTAGAAAATACATATCCAAGAGCTTTACTTAATAACATTCTATATAATACTTCGTCGCACTTAGAAGTACTAGCCTTAAACAGTAATAACTCGAACATTGTCTCAAACAACGCCTACTCAACCTTTTTTCACTTCATTACCATATATAAGAGAGATCACTCCTAAACTCTCCAGATTATTTCACAATCCTGAAAAATTCAAAATATCATATAATTTCTATGTATTCTAAAGTTAAAACTCCATTACTTTCAATGTCAAATGTAATTTATAGTATTTCTTGTCATGGTTGTAATAAACAATATATTTGTCAGAACGCAAAGATCATTATCGAACAGAATAATTTCTCATAAAAGTGACTGCCGATTGCATCCTGAAAGATGTGCTTTGGCAGAACATGTGAATAAATTTGACCACCAGATGAATTACGATTCAGTGAAAGTGCTAGCGACAGATTCACTTACATCTAAGAGAACATTCTTAGAAATGGCTTTCATTTCCCAAGGAAAGAATTGTATAAATAAAAAAAAACAGATATTAACCACTTAAGGGAGATCTACTCTTATTTATTGTCTTTAGATATCAATCAAAATTGACAACAGGTAATATAATATATATAAAAAAATGATATAAAAAAATAATAATAACATTAACCATTCTAGCGAAATTTATTTATTGTCCTTAGATATCAATCAAAATTGACAACAATGTAATATAAAATTTTCATTAACAAGACATCTGAAAAGAACAAAATCACATTGTAACAATGCTCTTTTTTATGAACTATAAAAAACTTACTAACTCGAGGTTGCTAACAGGAAAATATCGGTGCACATCACAAATAAAATCTTTAAAAATCAGTTTGTAAAAAACATCTTTGACTAATTGAAAATTTCATGTTGAATATGCAAATTCATGTCGAATTTGATTGAAATACACACGTGGTGATCCCTGCAGTGGATTGTCGAGAAAGGACCGTGAACGCGGTCAGAATAATTGATATGATGTTAGAACCAATGAGGGAAGAGCACGTGTTTATCCCACTCTTCGACGATCATCTATGGCGGGCCATTCAAAAGTTGTACAGGGACACTTTCGCCTTTCGTGTCAAAATTCAGTAGATAGTTATATATCACGCTGAGATTTGCAATATCGGAACGTTTATTCATACAATTAGGTTGATTGTTAATATGTATCATTTCTAGAAAGTTTCTTTTATACAAGTTGTTTTCCTTAGCCAAAATACTAGGATTATTGAAATTGCTAAAATGGTTGAGTTTAATCGAATGCTCTGCAAGTGCACAGCTGTTTTTGTTTAAATTACAATCACTTTTATGAGACGTAATGCGGCCTGATAAATTTCTTTTGGTTTGTCCGATATAGACTTTCTCACAATTCAGACAAGGAATACTATATATGACATTAGAACATTCTAAAATTGTTAATGGAACTTTTGTTTTAGTAAATAAGGCCGAAATCGTTTTTAAGTTTTTTTTGGCAAACCGGAGACCTTCAGACTTGAAAATGTTTATGAGTTTTGGAGTTAGTTCTTCAATGTATGGTAAAGTTCTATATGTTAATAATGTTGGGTGAGTAGAGGACTATTCATTGTTTGTGGCAATGTTGTTGACATTAGGGTTTCTATCTATTTGTGTTGATAAATTAACATTTTGTTGTTCAGAATTAAATAAAATATTGTTTATTAATTTTACTGGATATGAATTTTCCTTTAGGATTTTTCTCAATTCCCTTAGACACTCAAGTCGGTGGGACGGATGTGACAGCCTGGTAACTCTGTATTTTAAAGCGGTGATTAAGTTTATTTTCATGTTTGCAGGATGGTATGAATGGTAGCTTATGAACCTATTGCTACAGATTGGTTTTCTATACCATTTGGTGCGGAGAATATTATCATTCTCTCTGCAAACCCTCATGTCGAGGAAAGGAATACTATGTAATTCTTCCTTTTCAGCAGTGAACCGTAAGTTTATGTCGTAACTGTTAAAATAGAAAAGCGCTTCATCCACTCTGTCTAGTGGTACAGCAAGAATCAGATCGTCAACATACCGTGTCACGAGTGGAATGTCAAAGGGGATTAAAGTCAGAACATCTTTTATAAGATCATCAAGTACAAAATTAACCAGTATAGGTGACAGAGTTGATCCCATAGGGGTGCCAAAAATCTGTTTGTGATAATTATTGTCAAAAATAAGAAAATTGGAATCGAAAATAAATACCAAAATATCAACAAACATATTCCACGTTAAATTGCAATAGCTTGAATTCCATTTGTTGGACAGACTTTGCCTAACCACGTCAAGTGGAAGGTTGGTAAACAGAGAAATAACATCAAAACTCACAATCATGTAGTTTTCAGGTAATTGATAATTATTTATAAAATCACTGAAGGTGAAAGAATCTTTTATATAGTAGTCATTATCTGTATCATAAGCAGCAGTCAATATTTCAGTGAGAAATTTAGCTAATTTACTGTTAGGAGCATTTATCGAAGACACAATAGGTCTCATAGATAAAGTGGGTTTATGAATTTTCGGAAGAGCATAGAAACGTGAAGCAATGGCATTATAAATATTTAAACGTTTCGCAGTGACTGCATCAATTTGTTCAACTTTGAGTAGCTTTGAGACAAGTTTGTTTGCTTCTTGTTGTAAGGTACTAGTGGGATTGCGTGATAATTTGAGATAATATTTATCATCTTCGAGTAACTCTCGGCTTTTTGAGAAATAATCCTCTTTGTACATTACGACAGTAACATTACCTTTCATCTTCAATGAATACAATAGAAGACAAAAAATCATTTACAAAATTTTTTTTCATGAAATACAACAGAGACACAAAATGAAACTTGACAGTTTAAAATTGGATTTATTTATGAGCATTAAAGTTCAAGATAAATGGATAAAAAATGTAACTAACATTGAGATTCCTTCTGAACTCAAACGTTTTTTGGCTTTAGGTCCCAAATTCAGTATTTGCCCTAATAGCAATGATTTTAAAATTTCCTCTTTACTTGCGGATATTGAATCAATAATCTCTTTGTTTCCTGTGTCTAATAGAGACCGCTACAGAGCTCAAAGCACAAACATAATCACAAATTTTTTACACAAGAATTCATCAAAAAAAGATTTTTTGCAAAATATTTTCGTCAAGTGTAAAAGATTCTTAAAAGATAATCCAGATTTATATGTTGTTAGAAGTGATAAAGGTAATGTTACTGTTGTAATGTACAAAGAGGATTATTTCTCAAAAAGCCGAGAGTTACTCGAAGATGATAAATATTATCTCAAATTATCACGCAATCCCACTAGTACCTTATAACCAGAAGCAAACAAACTTGTCTCAAAGCTACTCAAAGTTGAACAAATTGATGCAGTCACTGCGAAACGTTTAAATATTTATAATGCCATTGCTCCACGTTTCTATGCTCTTCCGAAAATTCATAAACCCACTTTATCTATGAGACCTATTGTGTCTTCGATAAATGCTCCTAACAGTAAATTAGCTAAATTTCTCACTGAAATATTGACTGCTGCTTATGATACAGATAATGACTACTATATAAAAGATTCTTTCACCTTCAGTGATTTTATAAATAATTATCAATTACCTGAAAACTACATGATTGTGAGTTTTGATGTTGTTTCTCTGTTTACCAACCTTCCACTTGAGGTGGTTAGGCAAAGTCTGTCCAACAAATGGAATTCAATTTCAAGCTATTGCAATTTAACGTGGAATATGTTTGTTGATATTTTGGTATTTATTTTCGATTCCAATTTTCTTATTTTTGACAATAATTATTACAAACAGATTTTTGGCACCCCTATGGGATCAACTCTGTCACCTATACTGGTTAATTTTGTACTTGATGATCTTATAAAAGATGTTCTGACGTTAATCCCCTTTGACATTCCATTCGTGAAACGGTATGTTGACGATCTGATTCTTGCTGTACCAGCAGACAGAGTGGATGAAGCGCTTTTCTATTTTAACAGTTACGACATAAACTTACAGTTCACTGCTGAAAAGGAAGAATTACATAGTATTCCTTTCCTCGACATGAGGGTTTGCAGAGAGAATGATAATATTCTCCGCACCAAATGGTCTAGAAAACCAATCTGTAGCAATAGGTTCATAAGCTACCATTCATACCATCCTGCAAACATGAAAATAAACTTAATCACCGCTTTAAAATACAGAGTTACCAGGCTGTCACATCCGTCCCACCGACTTAAGTGTCTAAGGGAATTGAGAAAAATCCTAAAGGAAAATTCATATCCAGTAAAATTAATAAACATTATTTTATTTAATTCTGAACAACAAAATGTTAATTTATCAACACAAATAGATAGAAACCCTAATGTCAACAACATAGCCACCAACATTGCCACAAACAATGAAGAGTCCTCTACTCACCCAACATTATTAACATATAGAACTTTACCATACATTGAAGAACTAACTCCAAAACTCATAAACATTTTCAAGTCTGAAGGTCTTCGGTTTGCCAAAAAAAACTTAAAAACGATTTCGGCCTTATTTACTAAAACAAAAGTTCCATTAACAATTTTAGAATTTTCTAATGTCATATATAGTATTCCTTGTCTGAATTGTGAGAAAGTCTATATCGGACAAACCAAAAGAAATTTATCAGGCCGCATTACGTCTCATAAAAGTGATTGTAATTTAAACAAAAACAGCTGTGCACTTGCAGAGCATTCGATTAAACTCAACCATTTTAGCAATTTCAATAATCCTAGTATTTTGGCTAAGGAAAACAACTTGTATAAAAGAAACTTTCTAGAAATGATACATATTAACAATCAACCTAATTGTATGAATAAACGTTCCGATATTGCAAATCTCAGCGTGATATATAACTATCTACTGAATTTTGACACGAAAGGCGAAAGTGTCCCTGTACAATTTTTGAATGGCCCGCCATAGATGATCGTCGAAGAGTGGGATAAACACGTGCTCTTCCCTCATTGGTTCTAACATCATATCAATTATTCTGACCGCGTTCACGGTCCTTTCTCGACAATCCACTGCAGGGATCACCACGTGTGTATTTCAATCAAATTCGACATGAATTTGCATATTCAACATGAGATTTTCAAGTAGTCGAAGATGTATTTTACAAACTGATTTTTAAAGATTTTATTTGTGATGTGCACCGATATTTTCCTGTTAGCAACCTCGAGTTAGTAAGTTTTTTATAGTTCATAAAAAAGAGCATTGTTACAATGTGATTTTGTTCTTTTCAGATGTCTTGATAATGAAATAAAGTATTTCGAAAGCTCGACAAATTAACAAAGAGTCTTCTTTACATGGCCATTTCCTATTGACTGCAACCTCAAAGGAAAACAAAATTGGTTTTTTGTGTTTCCTAAACTCAGTTTTTTTATATATATATATATATATATATATATACACATATATATATATATATATATATATATATATATATATATATATATATTATATATATATATATATATATATATATATATATATATATATATATATATATATATATATATATATATATATATATATATATATCACATATATCCTAAGTGTATTATTGTTCCTGAACTATCTGAGATTGGTAACTGTACTGTCAAATTAAGACCCACGCTTCATTACATACTGAGTGAGAAAGCTTTCTCAAGCGCTCTGGGAGGTTGTCCAGTTATTGGTCAATAGACTAATAACGCTCAGTATGGTTAAGGCCTAGCTTTAACAAAAATACGAGCAATCATAAGATTGGTTGGTTGGTCAGACGAAGGGTATTTACTTCTCCAAAGGTCACCGGTCGTAACAATGGTGTTGCAGGTGTGGTGTGTTCATTCATAACAACCTGTATATGGCCAGGTGTATCACGTGTACTGGGCAGAAATAAATTGTTTTGTCCACCTGCATTGTCGTGGAGTTTTCAAATTTATCACAACTGAAATGAAGTTAGATTGCATCTTGTGCAGATATCGCAAAGAATGTGGCAAAACCGTTTGCGATTTCCTGTTTGTTTTTTGTAACTTTGCCCGAGAAATCCATATGAATTGGACAGTTTTCCATATTAATTTTTGTTTCTCTTGTGGATTTTTCGTTTGTAAACTCTGTTGAAAAAATGATTTTTTTGTTTGATTAACTTTGTATATTTTTTTTTGAATTCTTTGTAGCCAGCATGCAAATTAGTATCGTCAGAATATTTTGTCCGCCAAAACATATTCTTCAATTCGATACCCATCTGTCTTAGTTCTTCTGTTATCCATTTATTTTTGTTTTTTACTGTTTGGGATATTCTAATAGTTTTTATTGGGCATATTATGTTAAGATTATAGGAAACCGTATTTAAAAACTCTGTATACGCTAAATTGATATTGTCGAGACAAACTTAAACAGATTCAAAGTTTTCATGGCGCAATTGTTCCTGAAAACTATCTAGTAGAGTTGAAGACATGTCTCTTAATTTGACAGTGTTCGTTGAGTTCATTTGTGTGGCATCCCAAGTTACTTCCCCAGCACTCAACAATACCTCTATTCCAAAGTGATCTCCGAGATGGAAATCCACAACATTTTCAATGTATTCAGAAGCACAATTCGTTAAAAAGTAATCGATTTTTGTTTTAGTTATTTTGCCGTTCTTATCCACAAAAACTCGTGTAAGTTCACTGAGATCACTAAAAGCAGCCTTCTCTCGCGATTCTTTTAGGTGATCTATATTGAGGTCACCACAGAGAAGAATATTGTGAAAGTGGGCATTCCAATAGTTTAGTACTGTAAATAATTTGTTTATAAATGTCTCGAGATTACCCTCAGGCGATCTGTAAATATTTAATAGACAGAAACGCAAATGAGATATTACAACATTCGAAGTTGACTTCTTCAGCCATGTTATTGAGGAAGGGAGAAACATTGAATGACATAGAATTTCTTACAAATATTACAACCCCTCCATGAGCTTTTTCAGTTCTGTTGAAATATGTCGCTTGACATTATTCAACAAAACAGATTATATTAATATTCGTGTCATTGCACCACGTTTCCGAGAAACATACGATGTCTGCAGTTTTTTCACTTAACATCACGTCAATTCTGTTCATTTTGTTTGTTATAGACTGTACATTTATACTGATAATGTTTAACATTTCCCTTGGAGAGTTTATAGGAGGTTTGCGATCACTTACACTTGCTTGACACTAGTGTTTTTTCGAAGGTATAAAAAACGCTGAATACAGGCGCCGTGGGGTCATTTTGAGGGGTCCATGGCTTCTTCATAATTGTATTAGTAGATACTAATTTTATAAGAGGAGTAAAGATCCGGATATTTTGAGGTTAAGGATTCACATGACACTTCTGGAAAATACTGTTTCAATGATTTAGTTGAATCGACAGCAGTTATATTTGGATCTACTCTGTATACGTGTAGGTTTGCGATCTTAGGTATTACTTTTAGTTCTTTACCATTTACTTTGATGGAGCTATTGTTTCCCACTAGTAATTGTCTTTTTCTTCTATTTCGGTTTGCTATTTAGTAGTTATTTTTAGTTTGCAGAACAACGAACTGATTAACTTCCAAAAACATTAATTATGAAATTTTGATAAATAAGGTTTGTATTGTATATATAACAGCCTACATATGTAAATCACTATCATAAAATTTCACTTTCATAAAAAAACGAATCATTTTTGGTGAATGTTTTGGGCATTTTAACTTTCAAGCAATCATGAAGGAGAGGAAGAATTGTCCAAATATTCGCTGGTGCGCAAAGGAGGGACACTAAATGAAAATCCTAGCAAAACAGTGCTGGTTACATTCACAAAGAGGCGTAAATACGAACAGAAAGCCCCAACCCTGAATGGAACTCTGCTAACTTTTTCCAATAAAGTCTAATACCTGGGCGTCATAATCGACCAGAGACTGACATGGAACAGTCATTTAAAAAACATTATTTCCAAGGCTACAGCGGCAAGACATGGGGTTTGGAGCCGAACATGATATACTGGTTATATCAAACGATTATCAAACCCATGGTTACCCATGCCTCATTAGTATGGTGTCCAAAAACCCAACAGCACTCGGCACAAATCAAGCTGCACAGAAAGTGCAGCGGTTAGCCTATCTGGGCATCACAGGGGCAATATTCACGTGTTCCACTGCTGCATTAGAGGTAATGCTGAATATTTCGGCACTGCACTTGTGTGTAATGAAAGAAGCGGCAAAAAGTGCCTTCAGACTGCACCAGGCATCAAACATGAAGGCTGGAAATCTGATTGCACATCTGAAGATTCTGGAAAATATTCCCCTAGTATAAGCCATCAGATATTATGCCACGATAGGCACGACTTTGAAGTGAATTATGAAATGGTTATGAACAACCATATATTCACAACGAACGGGCCTCAACCTTTCTAGTTGAATGCATCAGTATGGTATACTGATGGTTCCAAGAAGGACGAAAGGACTGGAGTGGAAGTAACGTGTCCTAGTTTTAGGGTCTCAAAATCCCTAGGCAAATCCCCAACAATTATAGAAATTTGCGACCAAGAATGCCTTGAAACAGGCTTCAGGGGGGTAAAGATCTATATCCTATCAGACAGCCAAGTCACACACTTGTGAGTCTAGACTGACTTGGGGCTGCAAACTCTCCCTAAGACAACTGGCTATGAACAATCAGGTTACTCTGATGTGGGTGCCAGGTCACAAGGGAATCAAAGGCAACGAAGAAGCAGACAGCTTTGCCAAGGAAGGAGCAAACACTCAAATTTCTGGCCCAGAATTCTTCACTGGTCTTTCCAAAGCCCATATCAAGGAAGAGTATCAGCGCTGGAAAGCTGACCAAATTAAAACTCACTGGTATAAGGTTCCAGGCAAAAAGACTTCTGAACCCGTCGCCAAAGAAAGCTGAACAGCTTCTCGAATTGGACAAGAAAAACTTGAAACTGGTAACGGGACTGCTAACCGGACATTGTCCTTTGAAGTATAACCTCAAAAAAATGGATGGATCAGACAGTGAACTGTGCATTACTGCCAGAATTTCGTTGAAACTGCAGAACGCCTGCTTTGCAACTTCCAAGAGAACGGCAAACAGTCATTGGAGTTGAAAGAAGATGAGCAAAAAGTATTTGACAGACGATTTAGTTTTGAAGAGACGTCGAAGCGCTCCTCGTCCCTTAGCGATCCATCTTTGATCGAGAGATCGTGTATTTTGAAGCTTGTCAGCCATTGAGTAAAGAAATAGAATTTGTTCATATTTAAGTAACTAATGAATTAGAGCCTCTTCCTTTCTTCTGCGAAAGTGATTTCAAAGCAACAATATTTCTACATAATATCGCACTATAATTAGTGCGATATTATGTAGAAATATTGTTGACCAGTTTGAATATGTCATGTTGAAATATTTTCTAACGAGAACGTGATATATTTCTTGATGAAGTTACGGTATCTTGATTCATCAATAGCAATAGTAAACAGAAAATTAAACTCATTTAGGTCAAGCAGATAATTGATTCCAGTGCAGTACCATATTTATTTTTCAAATGAATTCAGGTGGAATTACAAATATCACAGGTAGTATATCGAATTGAATCAAGATATCGGTGTTCAGTCTCATCTGTTTTGATTGCCTTCTCTGACAAGGGTTCATTGCGGTTAAAGAGGGATTCTCAAATATTATGGTATCACTTACACCGCTCTGGGATGTACTTTTTTTTGGTGTCAAGTACAAGAAGTATGTGATATAGTTGAATATTATACATTGTTCATGGTCTTGGGGGATGTATATTTTTTGCATAGTTTCTGATTTGGTGATCATTATTACAGAGCTGTGATTTTTGCGATCATATATTAAATTCCTTCCATTTTGTTTTTTAACAGTCCCCTCGATATTACTCTCTTTCATATATATATATATATATATATATATATATATTTAATCCTTGGAGTTTGGAATATTCTTTTATCTTATAGAAAACTTTGTGAAGAAGTATTTGACGATTGGTCAAAGATAATTCTTATACACTTTCTCTGAATATCATTGCAATTGAAGTCATTTTCGGATATCAAATTCTTCAAATTTAATTGTGCTGAATTCAGATTTTTATTCTTGGTAAAACATAGATCAAGATCAGAACAACCTTTTTTTTGTATAGAGCAAAGATCAATATTTGTCTAAATCAAAATTTAATCTTGGATCTTCAATCTCAGTATTGAATATTAAAGGCAAATCTCAGCTGATTTGTATGTTCAAATAAATTTAGGCAACCATCTCTTAATGAGATTATACTCAACTGTAACAACCATGCTTTGAAGAGTGTACTGAGAAATTCCAAGAAGTTGAATGTTTTAGTAAAAACAAATTCTGACACAAACAATATTGTTTTTTATGTTGTATTGCTGAGAACAATCATTCCATGGACAAGAAGCTGACGCTTGTCTGTTCCACCTGATCGGTCGCTCAGCAGCCATTGGTACCCCCCTGATTGCGAGCCACACGACTACGCTAAGTCTAGCTACACAACACTCAATCAGAGGTACATCGTCGTCGATAAAAATCGACAGGTTCAGCAACATTAGGCAATACTCTTTGGAAACTCAAAATTGTCATACAGCAGAACTCTTGTACATACTTGTAATACAACAGAAACTCTTGTACATATTGTTAATAGACTAATATAAATTTGGTATTTGTTTTATTGTTGTAGTGATTTACAGAAGGAAACATTTGATTTGCAATTATTATTGGCTAGGAAGTTTGAATTTTTATCCTAATTAAACAAAAAATTGTGGCGTCCATCAAATTTACAATTTCTTAAAACCTTTGCTTGAAACATAAATAAATTTGAAACTAGCAAGGCGGTCCAAAGAACTCCACACCGCTCTTCACTGAATACAGTAATTAACTTGTTACAATAGATAAAGGGTAATGTACAGAAGCGACCTTATAAGTTGAGGAACAGAGAGGCTGAAAAGCCATATTGACCCCCCTACAATCTTACCTAACCTTTTCACTGCGGGAACCGTATAACTACGAAAATAATTTCGTGATCGTACAACGGGAACCCAATAAACACGCGGGACCTTTTCGTGTGTTAACTGCGGGTACCAGTCGAATACGCGATTTAATGTATTTTGTGTTGCCCATAGATGGTAGTTTGTTTCTGGCCAAGACGTTTACAAAATGTTTCAAAACTCTGGTGCTTCACTGCGGGAGCCGTTAATCAGGCCCGAACTCCAAGGCATTTTTTCCCGAATTTATGTATCCTTTCATTAGATCGGCTTGCTGCAACAGTAACATTTCGATATGACTTGAGCCTGCAAGTATTTTGGTTTTCAGGGAAATAAGTTGGTGTTGAACTTATTATTTTTGTTATTCCATATTTTTATATAATAAAAATAAGTGCCCAGTTGAAAAATCAAATGCAGGTTAGATAATTTTCACTAACCTGAAATAAAAAAACATGGCTTGCAAAAATAAATACTTTTCCGGCGACTTCGTTATAACGAGTCTGTGTAATCTACACGAAATCGATCGTTTATGATCCATATTAAGGTTCAAATTCTGTATTAATGCATAATTGTGATATATGCAACCAAACATACACCGAAATCGACCATTACTAACCTATTAATGGTCTATTTCTCTATTAATTCGTCATTGTGGTATAGGCAACTAAACATACACGAATTCAAGTACTATTCAAATATCAAATCATATTACCTTCGTGCTGTAAAATGTATGTATTTTAAAATCCAAAGTTTTCTCTTAGTTGAAGCAAATGGATATCGAAAATTTCACGAGAAACGAGGTCGACGGACAATTTTTGTAATCAACTCCTATATTAAAATGGTAATTAATGATTATGAACATTAACGAGCTCGCTTCGCTCTCGCGTTAAAATATCTCGATCATTAATCGCCACCTAATACACTAGTTGATTAAATAACTATAAACGATCAGGAACTTTGAATGAAAAGTGACAGTGAGGATGAATTTGAGCTAAGTGAATCTAATAAATTTTTTATATATTCTTGAGTACATATTTCCTTCAGAATTTGGCTTGTTTTTATCATACTTATATTTGTTATCAAATTGAAATATATTTGTTATATATTCTTGAGCGTATATTTCACTTGGAAATTGGGAAAGTTAATTCTTAGGAATTTGTATTGATCGTAATCTTCACTTATTGACAAGACTAAATTGCGTAAAATGCTATCCGCAGTGAAAAGGTTAAAATAATAATGGTAGTTCACATAGATTTCATAGATTTAATCTTGATTGTTACAATATTTTCTGGAATTCAGTCAAACAACTTTTGGTTGAAATTTTTTAGTTAAGGACTTTTTTGTGCACGCTCCACAAAATGCCTACTTTGGATACTGAAAAGAGTTTGCAAAATACCACTTTACCCGACTAGGCCATTATTATTATCTTCATATTCCGAACTCGGCTGGCGCCTCGTCCGTAAACATTTAGAATCGTCCAGCTAAAGCTTCACTTTGCGTACTTGATACATAAACTACTATTTCCATATTGCATGTTTATTTTGATGATTTCCTCTTCATTTATTGATGTTTCCAAGTCTATCAAAACTTCCATAGTTTGAATCCTAAGTGGGAGAGTAGATCTTTTTTATTGTTGTTTATATTATAAAAAAAAATCCTCACTTATATCTAAATCAAAACGATTTTCATTCACATAACACCAGACAATCACAACAAATTAAAATTGAATTTACAAGACTAAATCACTGCCGTTTTTCGAAAAATTATTATGGTCCTATTTTATTTAATAAACTACCAGAAGATATAAAAAACTTAAATACAGCTTCGTTTTCAAATTACATGAGGAATATCTGCTTGGAAAACGCTTTTTATAGTATCGACGAATTCTTATCATTTGACTTCAACACCAACTAATATATTTCGAAGTTACAATCTACGTAGACACAAAAAAATAAATTATAGTTATGTATATTCTAGTGAAACAGTGATATTTATATTGTAATTGTTCACCTCTCATTTGTTTATTTAGTTATTTATTTAGTGTTTTTATTTATATACTCTTGACAAAACCTTATAATACTATTGTATTTCTTATGGTGAATAAAGGATATTCTATTCTATTCTATTCTATTCTATTACCAAGGTAGGGGATCTGGAGTAGACATACTCTCCATAATAATACAATTTACTGAAATAATTTTTCTTGGCTGGGTGCAAATTAGGTTTTGACATAGTTCCGAAGTTCTCGCCAAAAATCGATTTTGAATTTAATGGAAGCCAGATATAGCGTTCAGTTTGCAAAAACAAAAAAGAATGGTGTTAAAGAATGAATCATGAATTACTTATCTGATTGCTTTGGTTTAAATTCAGTGTTTGTAATATCCATGTCTGAATGGTTTTTTCACACAAAATGCAAAAAATAAATAGCAGTCTCCTATTATTTTGAGATGATTTGAAAATATTCATGTCGATAAAATAAGTTGCAAGTTGTACTCCTGGTATCTCATTGGTGCATAGCAAATAAAATAATACTCAATATCAATAAGTTATGCTATACCCCGCATATTCGATGGAGACATATTCCTTAAAATACAACTATAGCATAGACAACAAGTCAGAAAAAGGATCTCGGGACAATATTCGATCCCAAACTCAAGTTTAGTACTCTTATCAATCTAACTATCTTCTGCTGAAAGAATGTAAAGACTAATTTATCGTTTCGTCCTAAAACTAGTGACACAATTTATAATTATAATTTTAAACAAATAGAACACTACATTATTGATTATTATTCCAGGCAAGCACTGCGTTATAGGAATGGTATCTGAGCAACTCACAGAGTTCCATTTAAAATAACAAAGTTAAAGTTGACTTCCGATATAAACTGAAGTGATATGAGTAATATTTTTGCTGGGTAGGGCATATTTACCTTTAATCATATTCCAACTAATATCTATCTTCTATATATGGATAACGTAGTTGTGATACATTCTAAACTACTTACCAAATCTACATCTACCGAATACTGTGAAGCAAAAACAAAAACTGTAGGTGCGGATGGAAACGTTCCATACAAAAAGCCATATGTACTGAGATCTACGTTTTCAGTTTCATTGTAGCCAGCATGTAGAGTGCTTAATACTTCTCTAGTTACTAATGGCAAAACAATCCTGCAAAAAATGACTTTTATGGATAATGTCTTATATCTCTGCAATTCTGTGGTTCTGAGCAAAAAGGACATGTTTGTTAAAATTGAGTTATCGTATCTATAAGAAGCTGATACGCCTACTGCAGCTTTTGTACTACGATAAATAGGTGTATAAGTATATAAAAATATAAAAACGAATCTTAAATAAGTCGTATGTGGAATAAACATTGTTTTAATAGTAAGAAGAGTCATATAAGAATTAACTATAAACAAAAGTCTTATCTACATTTTTACCCATAGATAAGAATTTTTATTTTAGTAATATTATCTTGCTATTGTAAAAATTTACTACAAAGAATATGCTTTGTTTTTATGCATATACGTCTTCTTATTTTATTTATTATGATTTACCAATTTTTATATTTTTACAATTCATTGTTCTTATATAATTTAATTGGAAAATAAAGATATCATTATTATTATTTCAGTTCATGTTGTCACATAACCTCAAAATATGTATGTCACTGTTGATTGTTGAAAAAAACACTATCTTTAGAATTGGTGTTTTCAAAAATGTTGTGTTTATAAAAAGCAAAAGTGTATGAACGGGTATAACGTATTTCGAATGAATGAGTTTGAATCAAATAAATCGAGAACTTCAAGACGACTCACCTTTATTCCTTCCAGAAAGGTCTTGAGTCTGGTAATCCTCAAAGGTAGATTCTACAAGGGCCCTTGCCTTGTGTTTAGGTTTCGAAGCACTCGTTTTTGGGCAAAGAAACATGATAAAATAGTGTCTATGTGCGTAGTTAATAGCGGACACAAATGCAACACCAATTAACTCATGGTCGCACTGTGGGTGAAGACGTCTTGAAGGTCATTTTCGCGGGAACTCAAATTCGGAAAATCGAAAAGCAATCCACAACAGCTATAGTAATAATAATGGTGGATAGTAGTAGGTCTCGACGTATTTTACAACTAGCTTTATGTAGTAATGCCGACGTTGCTAACAACACAGATTTCAATCTTAGTGATGACGATATTTCAGTCAAATATTTGAGCTATATTCCAACTGAACCTGAGTTGGAAAACAACAGTGATGTAAATTCACAACATGTTCCAGATCTACAAAGTATGCCTGAAAAACCCTTCTTTAATAATGACGAAAGCGACGACAATTTTCCGCTGTCTGAGAATTGCAAAAAAGTTTGCCAAAAAAACAGACAAAAATACATAAACACGGAATACTAGAATACAAGGACAAAACTATGCAGTAGGAAAAACATTATTTGCCACACTTGGCTGTGATCCTAAAAGTGATAAACTTTTGGCATATATGTCGAAAAACTTCTTTCCTGAAACCAAAAAAAAATTTAAAAAAGCTTTTATACAAATGCACTAAAAAGGAAAAAATAATTAATTTTTATGTTTGATCTAGGTTATTCTGTGAGATTCAAAATCTTGCCGCGCAAGATACCTCCCAGGTAACACTGATCTCTCCGCGAGATCTCTGAGAGGTTATAATTAGGATCTTATGCGAACTCCTATTGCGAGGTATCGGTGATCGCTATGTGCTGTAACTAAACGAATTTCTCACTGGAGTCCCCAGGAGAAATCTTGGAGTCCACACATTCTTTTTGCCAGGTTACAACTTATTGCGAGTTCCTAAAGATGTTGTAACGAATTTTTCGTTACTTCCTTATACATAATCAATTTCTCATAACTATTCCGGTTATCTTACGGTGGAACGGGTCATTAGTCACGGCCGATCGTGAACTATGGGACAGAGCCATCATCATGAGTTCGTATTCTGTCAAGTTGGACGAGTTTTGTTATCGTGACAGTTGTATTCATGTCGTCAAGCTGTGTTTTTTCCAAGTGTTTTTCAATAGATAAAAACCAAGAACAGTTTGTGAAAAAACCCAGGTAGAATTGGTGATTTGTTCGAACCGAAGGAATAATCGCTCTCTTTCTTGAATAGAACGTCGAGATAGGCAGATGTACTGAGTGAGTTGGCTTTGATTTGTACAATCTATAGATGAAATAAGTTTCACTGCTGGAGTTTAGAGTAATATTATTCTCTTTATCTTTTAATTAATGTTGTAGCTGATTAGCATTCTCTTGTTTTTTTCTTATGCTTGTAATATTAGAATTCTTGGATATACCGCATGGTAATTTTTGAAGGTTAAAGATAGATATTTCGGCCATTTTGACAAATCATTCATAGTACATATTGTGGCTAACGTAACATCTGTTCCGAATATTGGGAACTGATTTTTTTCATTGGAAATCAGTTCTACGCTTTTGCATTTTTTTAGGTACCAGTTAATTGGTAATTTGAATGGACTAGAGCTTATGTACCTCACACAACCACCGGTTTGTTCCAAGGATTTCATTTGAAGTGAAGGGCGTATTTGATTGTTCGGAGTGACTAATAGGACGGCTCTCTGGTAAGCAATTTTCTTTATTTCATAACTATATGTTTATGAGAGTAATTTTCTTTTCTCTTGAGAAAGAATTGCTTATCGAGAGAGTTGTACCTCTGGCCTAACGGTCTCAGAACACTCGATTCAATATATGCCTCAAGCGTAAAGTTGATTTCCGTTTAATAAATTTCTTATATCTATTACTCCATTCAATTCCCAGTGTAGCTTATTTGATTTTTGATCGTTGCAGAGTCAATTCACTTCAGTTACTACCTTGTCGCCAAGAGCAGGGAGATTCACAAATTTTTTGAGAATTACCTGTTTATCGATTTGAAAAGGAATTGCCGCCCTATTTCAAAATTATCTTTATCTAAGAGAGTTGTGCCCACTGAAAGACGTGAGGTCTCCCTCTTCAGTTATCTTTAAAAATTCTTCAATTAAAAGAATTATTTAACATTATCTTTTTCTAAGAGAGTTGTGCCCGCTGAAAGACGTGTGGTCTCCCTCTTCGGTTTATCTTTGGAAATTCTCAATAAAGAATTTTTTCACTGTATCTTTATCTAAGAGAGTCGTGCTCACTGAAAGACGTGTGTCTCTCTCTTCTTATCTTGGCTGAAGAGTATACTTTACTCTGACTATTATCGTTGTTCAGAAACACTATTTTTTTATGTAGCCTACTAGAGGATTCTAGTTATAACGCTATATATACCTTTGGCACTTGAAATTTCAAATAATGATATTTTGTACTGACAACCTTTAAATATTTTGCTTTAAAATAATAGATTTTTCCTCTGGCAATTTTATAGTATTTTGCTTTAAAATACTATATTTTTCTCTGGTAAAATTTCAAGGAAATTTTATATTTCTTTGGAATACCTTTCCTTATTAAATTTTTTACCCTTCTGGTACATAAAATCACCTTATCAAAATTTACTTGTTTCAAAACTTAACTGAATTTGAACATAACGTTTTGGGTGAGGTTTGTTTTGTTTGGTTTTAAATTTTGTTCATTTTTAATATATTTTTAAATTATTAAAATTAACTTATAAATTTAACTCCAGAATAGCAGATTGAATTGCTATTTATTATCTTTGTTTTTCCTTAACCTTCTCGTCTTTTATATAATTGAGATTTTTATTGTATGCTATCATTTGCATCTATCTTTTGACTCTCGATTAAAATTTGAAACATAAAACTTGAGGTTCAAAGGATATCCTTCGTTCTCCCCTTTTTGTACATATTTTGATTCCTATCATCTTCTTCGCATGATATATACCACGGAGGGAACCCATCTACGGAGACGGAAGGACTAGTAGCCTGGGAGGTCTTACAGCACATCAATATCAGCACTGGTCCGTGAAGATCAACTCAATTCACGCCGATAAGGGGGTCTAAAACCAACTATAGAACCACCCACGACCATCTTAATCGTAACCGCTGAAACCAAGTTCCTCCTAGAACCGCTGGGACCAGCTTCAAGAAACTAGCCTTCCTCTATCTCGCTCAAGATCTCCGAAGGTATATTCGTAATCAACAACTGGAGGAATCATAGGTGTAAATGTTCGAATTTTGATCAGAGTCAAAATTACTGGTTCCTTTTTTTATGTAATTTTATTTATCTTTGACTTTTGTCTTTAGCAAGTCTGGCGCCCAACTCTGGAACTAGTCAAGTTAATTAATGTATAATTTTTTTAGTGGACAAATTTGATTAACTAGGAAAAGTCATTAATTGAACCTTACTCACGGCCTAACCGTATCCATCTGAGCAGCCTATCGGCAAAGTGATTTCACCTTCTTGAATTTGAATCATATAATTTAAAATCTGGGGTTCAAAGTAAGGGGTGTTGCAATGTCCTGAACGTAACCTAAATAAGAAATTCTGATTGCGAGAAATTCTTATTGCTGGAGAGTTGAAAGAATGAGAGAGACAATAGATATATTATACACATCGGGGAATTCTATGATACAGAAAGAAACAAATCGTGAGTGGAGGATCTTGGAGATCGTCCATATCCGTTCGACTGTTTAACTAACGTGATGTTGAGTGCTTGGATGGCGTTGACTGCTGTTGCTCAAAGCATAAGGTGATTGTTTATCACTTTATAATATGTATTTGACTATTTGTGTTTGAGTGTTTAATGAAGAGTGGTGTTAGATAAGTGCAGTTTTTTGTTCTCATTTCATGTTCTCATTTTACGAAGGGTATTTTTGTTGTGTAGACCTACTGATAGTATAATATATGAGAGGTGTTAACTTGTTGCCGCCATTTTAGATTAATCCTCACCCAGCAACCGACAAAAATAATTTATTCATTTTATCATACATCATTTTTATCAATTAGTTTCTACGTGGTTTAATTGGAAATTAGAATATATTTTCACCTTGAAAGATAAGTACCTTTCATATCTATTATTTATAAGAAAGATAAGTACCTTTCATATTTATTTATTTGGTAAATAGAATGTCTGCTCGATATAAGCCTGTTAGATACCTTAGCAATCGGCAAACAGGGCGTCGAATAAGCATGGGCCTTCAAAGCAAATCAGGCAATAATGAAGATAATGCCTAATAATGGCACTCTAGCTGAAGGAGTTTTTTATCCTAATTTAACGGGTGAATATTTTTCTTTCAAATTGGTAACTTATTTTCTCTCGACAGCGCTCAAATTTTTATAGGAAAGTAATTTCAGACATATTATCGAGTGTGCCTTACAGGGGGTTATGGAGATTTTTCAGTTTTTAGATTTGTTTTTTGAATTCCTTAGAAAAAACAGCTGATGTTCACCTTGGCAAAATCAAATCAACCGATATTCAAACAAAAGCTTGACAATTTTGTGGATTGATTACGTAATAAAGAATTGAAATTTTCAAGAGAAAATCACTACCAAATTTTAATAGAAATAATATTCAACATTTCTTGATAAGTTATTGTGAAACCCTTAATTTCTAATTTTCAACCAACACCCTGTGGGATATCCAAAGGGCAGTAATATGTATATTTGAAATAATATCCCGAATATTATGCATTTGCTTTCAGGTCTACCGAAGGTGACAGCTAGATTTATGCAAAAGTTGATTTTTTCAGTATTTTTGTGAGATACATGATTGATAGCGCTAGCTTATCTTGTAAGATGAGATGTTTAATAAACTTAATACTTTTGCTGCAGCAACACACGTGTGTGTAGTTCAATCCCTTGTATAATATATAAGTTAATTATGTGCTCAACCAACTTAGGTCATGAATAACGCGAAATGGCTATTATCTTTTTTTATACTGTCTGTGAAAAATAATAATCATTCATATGAGGAAGTAGAAATGTTACCAATTCGATACTAAAAAACTTTCTGTGGCCCTATTTCCTTTTTATATTGAAAATCTATGAAAACATTTTTGAATCTTATTGATGTAAGATTCACCTAATTTGTTCAGACTAACATAAAGAATAGCAGTTATTATTTATATCCTCAGTAGTGATATCAGTAGCTCAATGGTGGAAGTATGGAATAAGATTATCTACAAAACCATTAAAGGACTATAAATATAATATAAGAAATATAAATTGAATGCACCTATTCTACATTTTTTAGGTATGACTTGAAAAAACAATACATTTACTAAGTTTAAGTATCCCCATGGGAATTCCTCCCACGAGCTCTCAGAGATAAGCTCACAAAAGAGTTACTTATATAAAATGACTGAAAGATAAACTTTATAAACTATATCTTTCATCGTTCAGGATAACCTCTTAGCAGTTTTTTCATGTTGAAAAAGAGAACATTATTCTCAATTCAAAAATGGAAAAAAAAACAAAATAAGAAAAAATCTACGATGAAAAATTGATGTTACTTTTTATAATATCTAACAGAAAACAATCATTGTTGGAAATCCCCAACTTTCAACCTCAAGAAATCTGATTTACATTTTCATAAAGATATTCGATTGAAAAACTTTTTATTCAATCTTGATTGAGAAAGTTAGTTAGGCAAATATCTGAATGAAATTGCAAATATTCACTATAGGATTTTTTCAGGTGAAAATTTAGGGATATTTCACAATATTTATTGATATAAATTCTATATATCAGATGATGTCAATGTCCAGCATGCCATAGTGGCTGGGAAGTAGTTGTTTTCTGTTAGATATTACAAAAAATAACTTCAATTTTTCATTGTAGATTTTTTCTAATTATGAAAAAATTAGTTTTCCAATTTTCAATTCAGATCGTTTTTCATTTTTCAATATATAAAAATATCCTGTACAACTCGTAATACGAACTCTTGAAGACCACACCAGAAGCACTGTGTGGGATGTATATAGGAATATCTTGTACAACTCTCAATGTGAACTCTTGAAGACCTTGCCAGAAGCACAGCAAGGGACATCACATAGATCTCAACAAAAGCAGTTGACGTGAATTTCCCAAAGAACTCGCCATAAGGCTGTATATGCGAAGTTCCCATAGAACTCGCCAGCGACACTGCCTGCGATGATTCCACAGCAAGCTTTCATGCGAGCTCACAGAAACTGCGACATGAACAGTAAATGAGAATTTCCCAAAGTACTCGCCACAAGATTTCGCAGAGAACTTGCCAGAGTGTATTGTTCGAGAGTTTCTTCGTGAGATATCGCTAAGACCTCGCTGAGAATATCCCGGCGGCGGACATTTGACATATGAGATCTCAACAACCTCTCAGAGAAGTTACAAAAGGCGTCACAATTTCCTGAAAAGAGTTCGCCGAGTTACTCACAGAATAAACTAGATCAAACAAAGAAATAAATAATTTTTTCTTTTTTAATGCATTTGTATAAATGTTTGTTTAAAAAGAAAATTATAATTTTTATTTTTAACTTTTTAGTTCTGTTTTTATTAACAACCAATAAAAGCTTGTTTTAATTTTTTTTTTTTCGTTTATTAATTTTTTATTTTTTACTATTTATGTTAAATAACTAGTTTAGTAATGTATATCTAATTTATTTTTGAATTTTGACAAACAATCATAATCTCCGACTCCGAAAACCCATAGGTACCAATTTTGAATAGAATCGGACCATAATCACAAAAATTGTCCGCCATATTGTTTTTTTCCTAACAAAAATTTCATAATGCATTGTCACCAGAATTATGTACACCTGCCAAATTTCAAATCAATCGGACGATTAGAAGTGCGTCAAATTTAACTTGCAAGATTTGATAACAGACAGGCACAGATAGACAGACACCGGGAACGGTGAAACTAAAATAAAGGCTTGTAAAAAAAAACTTTGACCCCAAAAATCCCCACATACCAATTTTGAATAGAATCGTACTATAATCACAAAACTCGTCCGCCATTTTGAACCGCCATGTTGAATTTTTTAAATCATAATCTCTGACCCCGAAAACCCCTAGATACCAATTTTGAATAGAATCGTACAATAATCACAAAAATTGTCCGTCATATTGGAGCCACCATTTTGTTTATTTTTTCGAACAAAAATTTCATAATGCATTGTCACCGGAATTATGTACACCTGCCAAATTTCAAATCAATCGGACGATTAGAAGTGTGACTTGTAAGATTTGATTACAGACACACAGACACCGGGACAGGTGAAACTAAATAAAAGCTTGTAATAAAATAGACAAACGTGGACGATTTAAAAAGACAACTGGCAGGCATAGGCGATTTTGCTCCCGACAGAGGTGCTTGTGTCAGTGGAGGTCATGGGTATCAACTATCAACAAAATACTAGCATATCACTTTAATTATTAGCTTTAATGGAACAATACGGGCATCTCGAGTGTGAAAAGCCTCATATTGGAATTAAAGAATAGAAGAGCAAAAACATCCGGCCGCAAAGAGCAGTTGATACAAAGGTGAGTTGCTCGAATCGGTGTGTAAACATCGGTTTCTAGGTTACCTTGTCCGTATTTTTTACATTTCTTACTGGCTATAAATGTTATCGGTTTTTAGGTTACTGGATTATGATAGGAATCATAATTTCGTTCAGCAGGCAGCTGATTTGGATGAAAGTAAATAAACTCTCAGTAATTATAGGTCTGATGAAATTAGAATTATGATGATTTATACTTACGATTTTGTTGAACCCTTGGGCATGACGAAGTCTGCTTCAACAAAGTGTTTGTTGCATACGCGAGAGTGATCGGTAGGAGTGAATTTATTTCTCCTAATCGCGATGATCCATGCTTTGTAGTGCCCTTAGATCAATAAGTAAACCCTAGATAGGCCTGATGCTACGTAAACAACCTATGGGTTGATGAAGAGATAACTGTGTTTTTATTTACCATCTACTGTTTACAAATACCGAATCCTTGTTGTCAGATGGACATAATTTATAGAATGTACAAGAGTGTATATGTAGTCATTCACATTATATATTATTATATTTATTCATAATTTTATATAAGGCGGTAAGGTCGATCAACTCTGAACAAGGTTTAAAAATATTTTTTCTAGGTAGAACGAATATAATTTTCAACAGTTAAATCATAAAACACTCCGAAATTTGTAGGAAGCCTCGATAAATTGAACCATTTTTGGCAACCCTGTTATCTTTACCATCGGCCATTTGCTTTGACGTATTTGACGTAAAGTAAAATTCAGATAATTCCGGTGTGTTTTTCATTTTCATAAAACAATAGTTCCTTGGTTTTACTGACATTTAAAATACTCTCTATACGTGTGAAGTGGTTTAGTGGTGCAAAATGTCGAAATACTGCTTTGTTTGCAAAACAAACTATTGTAAACAAACAATCCACAGGTAAGCTTACAGTGGCGTCGAATGCGAACGAATTTTTCAAGTAGAATTTAATTTTGTAGTGGTGTTTTTACCAAGATAGAGTACTAATAATGATAATTTATTCACAGATTCCCCACTGATAAGGAAAAACTACAAGTATGATGTGATGCTCTTGAATTAGACCCACTGAGCCTAAAAAAATTTTCTTTTATATGTTCTGTTCATTTTTCCAAAGCCCAGATTATTAAAAAGCCTCAAGGGAGAACATGTTTAAGACCTGATGCCATTCCTGATGTACAAGCAGTTAAAAGGTATGTGTTAGTACAGTAAGTACAGTTGTATACAATTTTTTACAGCCCATTTACATGTTGAGCTCGGCAAAATATTTATGATTGAAGTTCAAGAAATAGCAAAGAAATCAGGAGAATTTGACTAATTATATTTGGAATTTGTTCCTATAAAGGTTTTTTGCAATCATTATTCCAGGGTTGGGTGATTTTGGACCACCAACCAGGATTTTGAGGATATTGTTTGTGAATAATATGAACTAACCACTAACTGAATATTTTGCCCACCTCATTGGTTTGACATGAAATAAGGAGTATAACAACCTACTGGTGTATATGTTGTTATCAGTAAAATATATATCACATATTTTTTTAATCCAGAGAAAATATTTTTTATTAATTATTTCATCACAAAGATTAGCATTGAAAACAAAACTGAATACTGTTAGTCGCCTATTCTTCTAGTTTTGCAATTTGTGCCACATCCCTCAGTCCTTGGAGAGATACAATCACCTTCAATATCCATTTCAGCCAATTTTACTGAATATTTGAAATAGCAGTTCATTTTATCATTCGTTTGTACTTATATATGGCTACTTCTGGATATGGCTTCATGATATTAACTGAATAAACATTAGGTAATCATATTTTTGTTTTTGTAATAGTAGTATTGCGAGTAGTGAAAAAATTATATATAAACATGGTTGAGAAGACTATTATAGCCCAGGCGCCTTGGCACTTGGGCTATCATCTTGAAAATCCATAATATAGGTGATAAAAAATTTAAAAAGTTTGTTAATTTGCTGTTTATGGTGTCCATACCCGAAATCAACCAAGAAGTTTTTAATTCAATACATATTTTACTGGTAATTATGTATATGCACATTTATAGATTAGAATCATAATTTTTTTATCAGCATTGACCCGAGACTCTAGAAATTGAGATTTTAATGGAGTGTACACCACAAAATACGCCCGAACCTAACCGAAAATACTCAGTGAGATGAGGTAATATCACAAATAATTTTCAACTATCCACATTATAAAATGAAATAGAAAAACAATTATTGTATGTAATATAAAGAAATGTATTGACACATATTTTATGTTTCATAGATACATAGATACAAGTTATGACCATAGATACTTCTGAAAAGATGTATAATATTTCTTTCCTAGCCAAATACTGACATCTGAAATAATGTATTATTTTTTTCAGATCTCCGTCATCATCAACTTCATCTGCCCCTGAAAAGGTTGATGCCATGAGAAACTTGAATACTGATTTTTTTTAATGAGGTAAAATTCAATAATAACTAATTGGAATTCAAATTATATAATTTAAAAATCAGCTGTGGGACACCCCAGAACTTGACGACCAGTGCGGGCCTTGGAAGAATAAGGTTATTTTGAAATAAACATTGATACAATATTTTTAGGGCTGTACGAAGTCAATTTGATCGGTAAATTCGTCAGTCAATTTACCGGTCAATTGACCAAGAAATATTTGACCCCAGTTTTGAACTTTGCCTTTTTTTATTTTTGACAGATGTCAGTAGGAGAAATGTCGTGTGGAAAACTATTTTCTGGGCCAAATCCCTGTCATCAAATTACCCTGTGTACATTTAATCTCAGAGCGCATATGCATATGAGGAATGAACACGGTATTCGTTTTTCCAGTTTCAAACTGAAATTGACCTGAAGGATGTAATTGGGGTGCGCTCGACGGGTGGGCCATAAACCCAGTATCTATTGTCAATAGCACTTGAGATTTTCGGCCAGAAAGGCGTAATTTACGATTTGCAGTTAATCCTTGGAAGGGCTTTTGAAAGTTTGGGATTTTATAAAACAAGTGTAAGAGATATTGTGTCTTTGTTCGGCTTCCGGTATATTTTTTCAAGATGTGAGTTAAAAACAGATTTTCTCTGAGAACCATAGAAAAAAATACAACGGACGAACGGGATTTTAGCCGGCTAGGGTGGGGGAGTAATAGTTTTCGAAGCCTGGAAGGTTTTTGAAAAAATCGAAAATAGTGAGTTCACTTCGCTTCGCCGGCCTCTTAAGCTCGAATACGTGAGTGATATATTTTCTTTTACTCTGCAAAGGCGCGCTGACGGCGTGCGATTTTCTGCGACTGTAGCCAGTACGAGTGGGAGTTCACTTCGCCGGCCTCTCAAGCTGGAATACGCTCTACGACCTGGGGGTGAGTTCTATATTTTTTTATTCGTCGAAGACGCGCTGCCTGCGTGCGATTTTCTGCGACTATAGCCAGTCCAGTGAATATTAGGCGAGTGCTTCCTTGGGAAAAGCAGCACATTCTTTCACAGTTATTTGGAGTCCTAACTGTGATCTCGAAGCCTAGCGATAATTTTTATTTTTGAGAATTCCTAAGGACTAGATACGAGGGTTGATAGCCAACGGCAGCAGATTGAGGGATTTTTGGATCGTCAACTTCAAGAGTTCTAGCCTCCAGTCTTTTGATTAATCTACCTTTTCGTTTCAGCTCCTGATACAGGTTTTTCCAGCGTCCAGCTGATTTCTACGTTATACGTTGATTTGTATATTAATTCTCTTGCAGGATCCTGCACACGTGTGCTTTGGTATGCGGGGTGGAACAAGCCTAATTTGATTTCTCTTGAGGCTGGGAGAATACCCCCATATCGTCGGCAGCTCACTGACGTGATATCCCCCCAAACCGCGATTTGTGACAGATACACTGAAGCGAGACGTCAACCAGAATTGAACCTAGAGATCATACATGTGTATGAACCTCAGTGCACAGGTCTTTCTGCGACTGAAAACGTATCAGTTACACTGCGGTGATACGTGTAAACACGGGTTATTATTAATAAATTCTGTCAACAAAGCTAAAGGTTTTAGTTCATGTGTGTCGAATATGTGTAGGGATCGTAGGGGCCTCTGTATGACCGTCGTGTTTGCAGTTGTACGCGTTATATAGTTCTGTCTTAGGGAAATTTTATTAAGATAGGCCACGGTACGCGTTTAGTTTTTTAGGGAGTAAATTCATAAGCTCATCTTAACAGCGCCAGTCCGTGATTCATTTTCTGTTGAAAATAATTTTTCTTTTGGCTCTAGCTTGGAGAGCCCTGAAATCAATAGGGATAATTCTGTCTCAGTAAGTTTAGGCCCAAAGAGCGCACAGCTGTTTGTTGAATCGCGACGCGTCGAAAATGGCGCAACGGAATCTAGTGTCCCACTAGATTCGCAAAAAGGGGTGCATTTAAATTCACTTACATCTCCTAGGTTAAACCGTGTGAGAGAAAGTATGGATAGTATGAATGCGAACAAAATTCCCGTGGGGAACTTTCCTGTTGAAGACAATGATGAAACACCGAATACTCTTTCTGTTGAACAGAATACAATGCGTGGTCTGAGTCAGAGGGAAAATTCCAATAATTTTTAGTTCAATAGGCCATTGAGAGCCTCCAGTCATAGTTTGAATTTCGGCGATAGACCCGCCAGGGTAACTCAAACCCCAGTAAATAATGGCTCACCTCAACGAGTTGTGGAAGCCTTCCAAAATTTAGAACACAATACATTAAGTTCAGGGGCCTCCAGCCCACTCAATTTTTCTGAACAATTTTCAAATAAATCAGGAATGAATGAGAATAAAATGTATGAGTCAAATCGCCCCCACACTCCAGACAATGATTCTAGTATATCAGAGCTAAATTGCTCGCGAGCTAATGTCGGGCCCCCGATCGAAGGGGTCGCATCTGCACGCGAGGCCGTTCATCAGTTCATAGTGAAATCCCTGCTATTTGGCAGGTGGTATCGCAGGAGGAACGGGAAGAATTTGATTTATTCTTAAGGTTCGAGAGATTCCGTGAAATGAAACGGATGACACCGGTAATTAATGCCGGTGAGGAAATCTCCATGCCCCCTTTCCCTGTAGGTAATCGACCTGTTTCGAGACAGAAATAATTCTGACTGTTCTGGATACAGTTTTTCAAGGGCTTTCAAATGACATAAGTCAAGTTCTGTGATACTTCCGTTTGGATTTGGCAGATGACAGCCAAAAACTAATTGTCGCATTCGGGATATGAACTGTATCTTCATACCAAATTTCAGCACGATTGGTCAGATGGTTTGGCAGTTATCATGGAAGATTACAAACAGAAAGACTTTACTCAGGAAATGCTCTCAATCATCTCGGAGGACCTCAAAACGGATATTTCTGTTAATATCTTGATTTATACTTGACCAGCCCAGTAATGTAATTGTGCGAAAAAAAAAACAAGATATCGACGCAAATATCCGTTTTTAGGTCCCCCGAGACGATTGAGACCATTTCCAGAGTGAAGCCTGTCTCTCTGTCTGTCTATAATCTTCCCAATAACTACCGATCAGTTTGACCAACCGAGCTGAAAATTGGTATGAAGATACAGTTTATGCCCCGAATGCGACCATTAGTTTTTTGCTATCATCTGTCAAAAGTAAGTGTCACTATTGAAAAATGACAGAAACTATAGCGCACCGAACTTGACTTGCAATAAGTCATTTGAAAGCCCTTGAAAAACTGTATCCAGAACAGTCAAAATTATTTCTCCAACTGACCTGTCAAAAATAAAAAAATGGCAAAGTTTATAACTCATCCGGGTTTTGACAAGGACAACCTGCATTGTGCAGGACTCAAATGACTGAGGTCAAATATCTCACTTGGTCAATTGACCGGTAAATTGTCTATTGAATTGTCCCATAAAATTGACTTCGTACAGCCCGAAAAATGTTTTATTTTAAAATAACCCCATTCTCCCGAGGCCGTGCCGGTCAAGTTCTGGGGTGTCTCATAGCTGATTTTTTTTGCACGATTACAATACTTGGCAACTGGGGAGGCCGGTCAAGTAATAGTAAGCCTCAAATAGTTTAATCATGATTTTTTTCAGATCTCCCGCATCATCAACTATCTCTACAGCTTCTGAAACAATGTATGAGAAATATAAATCAGAGCAAAATATTTTCTCATATTTTATGTTTATTTAGTGCATACAAATTGTTAAGTGTAAGGTATACAATGATGATATTTATTCCCAAGTTTTAAAAAATTTACATCAAATTAAGTGTATGTATATATTTTATTTAGTCCAGTAGATATACAAATAAATGTTAATGATGTTATATATGTATTAAAAATAATATTTCTATGTAATTCGTGATCCCTGTCCCTGAAAATCTCCACATACCAATTTTGAATAGAATCGAACCACAATCCCAAAACTCGTCCGCCATATTGATTTTTCTTCTAGCAAAAATTCAGTAATGCATTGTTACCGGAATTATGAACACCTTCCAAATTTCACGTTAATCGGACAACTAGAAGTGGATTGAAATTCACTTACAAGATTTGATCTGAACATACATACAAATGTGGAGTTAAATAAAAGCTTGTAATGAAAGAAATCAATTTCCCTGATAAGTTTTTAATCCGCGACTCATAAAATACTTAGATGACGAGTTTTGGTCTAAATCAGACAATAATAAAATTGCAGCCGTCATTTTGAATTTTGTCATGGAATTTGTTATAGGTGATTTAGAGAATACCTTTAGTGTTGAATCGGACCATAAATGATAGATTTTGTTTTTAATTTCGAATTTTTATCATAGAAATACCAAATTGTATTTCCATGGAAACCTTTTTGCTGGCATGACAAATTTCAAGTAAATCGGACATGTAAATGTTTTTTTTTACATTTATAACAAACAAACATACTCATGTACACAAAAGTGAACCTTCAATTGAAGTGGATTAAAAATACTGTTTTGAACCCCTTAAAACGGCACGGCACTGAGCAAGAGATATTTTGTTTTGGTTCGTCTATCATATACACAAAACATTACACGTCCCGCCGAAATTATGTTCGGTTCAAAACATTGCAATGTAAATTTAGCATCGGGCCTATCTAGGGTTTACTTATTGATCTGAGGTAGTGCCGAATCTTTAGGGAAACGATGTTCAGAAGTTCTGCTGGAGCAGTAGGGTACAACACAGCACTGTGGCATGATTTTAAACGAAAACTAAACTTTCCTAAATTCCTATAAGCACCATTCTACACTATACCATCATGACCTCCACTGGCAGCAGCGCCCCCTACGTTGAGCTTGCGAGAATACATGCCATTAAGTTAATAGAGATATCATAAGAGAACATATTCGCTCTTTTAACCCAAGCATTTTTCGCTATAGAAGAGAACATGCACTCGATAGATTGTGACTGGCAGTCATGTTTCTTAAAAATGATGTATGATGATTTAATAATCAAACATGGAAAGGAAATATATGATTATATAGAAATCTAAAAAAATGAACATTTTCTTCACCAAATTAGGACACGAAGAATATTTTGTTTGCGAGACATTTCTTCACACATCAAAACAGGACATTCGAAAGAAAACTTTAAGAATGTATAACATTGAAGGAACACCAGCAAAAATATCGCGAAGCGCGTGAAGACTACTCAAAGGATGGTTCTATAGGAGATAAATTATGTTTTTCTGATGTCCTACAAAAGGTAATATTTAGTCCATTGATATATTAATTAATTCAATGTATCTGTTTACAAGTTAGTCCTACATTTTTTCTATTTTAGGTCATTATGCTTCCAAGATGTAGAGGTGGTAGGCGGCTTTGACTCTTTAGTGGGGAAAACCACGAGCATTGTAATGTTTTTTATGTTTTTGGTCCCATAATGAACGATGGTCTTTGTACATTTCTATAAGTTTACATTTTTCGATATCCATTTTATTAACAATAATTCACAGACTGGCACAAAATCAAGAAAAACACGTACTAACTTGGGAAATGCCGCGCAATGAGGCTTCTTTGAGCACAACCAAAAACCGACTCGCCACGTGGCTGCCTCATATCACGGCAGACAATGTAGTGAGGCAAGTATTACTTTTGCGAGGCTGCCTAGCAAGGTGCGTATGCACCATAGTATTTCTATTACGAATAATTGTTTTCAATGAAAGAAATAGTTGTACCAGTTGGGAAGTTATCAGAAACAAATCCTTATGTTTTTGTCTGGCATAAAGCAATTTCTGGCCGTAGCAAAAATGACCTTATATCAATTTTTTATTTTTTCCAATGTGTAAGGGATGCGGAACATATTTCAATATGGTTAGGTTATTGGGCTGCTCAAAATAAGAATTAGTCGCTATTTTATTTTTTCGTACACATTATTAATATAGATGTGATCAATTCAGAAACTTAAAACTATTTTCAAAGTGGCCATACTTTCAAGCGATAATTTTCACCATTAAATTGAATTAAGTGGCAAAAATAGAAAAAAGTGTATGATTTTCAAGATTTCATTGGATTATTCAATTCCAAAAATGTTATGAAGGCGAAACTGGATGGTTTTTATCCTTTCACAGATTATACATCTCAGCAAACACAAAAAAATGTGCCTAGACCATATCTTAATAATATGGTATTTGTTCGATTCAGAAAAGGAGAAAGAAACATGCTATATAAGAATTATTTTCAAGTAGATTTTATAGATTTGAGGTTTTTGATGGCAAAATATTATAAATGTTCGAATTTACCTGGACCCACGATGAAAACCGGGGAAAGGAAAATTACCTCCGAGAGAAAAAATAATATTTGAAAAAAATAAGGTGATATTATTCCTCAAAATAGGTGTTGGTATTTTGGGAGAATCTTGCCGAAACAAATGAACTAGATGAATTATAAGAAGGTACTTACCTGTTCCGTTTTTCTTAAACCATTTCATTACTTTACGCTCTAAATCTTTAGCAATAATTTTGAAAAAATGATTGTAGGTTTAGTAGTTCATTTGAGTCCTCAAGAAAAATAGTCATATATGAATTTTTTCTTCTGATATTATGATAATATACCGGACGGTATTTCAAAGAATCATCTGTTCAATAAACAACAAGCATAGTTACTTCATATCAATATGAGAATGGAATATATAATGAATATATTGAATTGTGAATATCTTGAAATGTTCATTTATGTAGATATGCCCTTTTTGATCAGCACATCAGAATTATATGCAGCTGCATTTATCAAGTTAATATCTGATGGTATGCACCAATTTGAATTTTTATATAATAATATCCCAAAGGAGTTATCCCCCAAAACATATATATCCAGATTATTATTAAATAACAACAATAAATAAAAAAATTGTTAGAAATCTCGAGAATACTTTAGTCTAAATAAACTGAATGATTAATAGTAGTTTATAATAAAAACTTATCTATAAATCAGTTTTTGTAGAAATTCAATAATGCAACTGTTCTTCAGTTCGAGAAAAAACTCAAAATATACTAAATCACTTAAATAATATATTTTCCAAACAGGTTTTAAATTTATTATCTTGTTTATCGTTCAATCTATATTCTACACAGGGCGTAATCTAACCTCTTGCACAACTGCTAACAGTTGATAGTTCACAAAAAAATAAAAAATAAATCCTTTGAAATTTTTAGGATAAGTACTTAATAAGCCAAAAAAAAATATTAAAAAAATGTATTACCTACCAAAACTTTGCGGTTCTCAAACTTCGGACGAATTTTACCACCACTGTAATTCGTTATAGAATGGCATTATACATTCATCATTCACGGGTGTGCAAGATGTTATCGAGAATATCATAAATGTATGTGTTAGGATGTCCTATTTGAAATGACTGAAGAATATTGTTATTAATAACTTTGTAGACAATATTAAAATACTGAATATTGTATTGATTTCAATATTTAAAGAAAAGCCTGATAAAAATGTTTTTTTATAAACACCGAAAGTGAAAACTGTTGCACATTCATCACTCATCCAGGGCAAAATATTTTCAAGGCAAATCATTCTCAAATAATGTCATTTTATGACATGCTGTAAAACCATATGAGAAAATATCTTACAGTTTGACCATTATCAGAATCCCTGGAACAACTAGAGTGGCGCCTCTCAATTTATGAACCTTTCCAACCATCCTCAGACCAAGTAAAAACAGTGCACTCGCTGAAAAAGCAGATCCAAGTACCTGAAATGGAAGTTAAAAATAGTATATTGTATACCTAGTAGAAAAAGCCTAACATATCCAGACCTTGAAGATGAAGTGCAACCCAAGACAAACAACACAGAGTCCGGGAATGTGGCTTTTCCTACATGATATAAATACTATTTTTCCGCAAATTCTAAAAAAAGGTGCGGAATGATTTTATTTACAAATAAATATTGACGTGAAATTCTTAGTAAAATTTGTTTCGTAACTATGGAAACGTATCAATATCAAATTCTCAAGCCTAGAATATAGAAATTTTGTTTTCCAAAATTGAACTTAAAAAAATGCCTAAAATTAAATTTAAAAAAATGCCTAAAATTGAATTTAAAAAAATGCCTAAAAATAACATACATCAAATTTCAAAATGTAATCCAAAATGTGCGGAGGAATGTGTGTTCAAAATTAATATTCCTTTAACCTTTTCACTGAGGATAGCTTTTTATGCAAGTTTGTCTCCAATACGGCCGTTGGGAGCTGGGGCTGATCAACACGGTTCCCGCAGTTAGGTGAAGGAATAATCTCGCGTACTTATAAGGTTCCCGCAGTGAAACGAGATATTTAACCAGGGCCGTACTTATAATTATCTAGGGGCGACTATAAACTTGACTGGCTGCTATTTTCGCCATGACTAAATGGAAAATTACCAACTATACCCAATTTGGAAATAGGGAAACAGTTAATTCCATGAAATTTTTAGGGATCAAAAGTACCTTTTGTCTTGTCAATAAGTGGAGGTTACGATCAATAAAAATTTCTTAGAATTAACTTCAATTGGGCCGTACTTACAATTATCTAGGGGCGACTATATCTTGACTGGCTGCTATTTTCGCCATGAATAAGTGGAAAATTACCAACTATACTCAATTTGGATATAGGGAAACAGTTAATTCCACGAAATTTTTAGGGATCGAAACTACCTTTTGTCTTGTCAATAAGTGCAGGTTACGATCAATAAAAATTTCTCAGAATTAACTTCCTCAATTTCCAAAAGAAATATTCACTCAAGAATATATAATAAATACATTTCAATTTGATAACAAATATAAGTATGATAAAAATAAGCCAAACTCACTACAATAAAATAATTGGAATTTACTGTTTACGAATGAAATAAACATATAAAAATTTATTAGATTCACTTGGTTCAAATTCATGCTCACTGTCACTTTTCATGAAAAGTTTCTGTTCGTTTGAATATTTATTTTCACGAGGCATGTTTTTCGATGTTAGGTTAGTGAAAATTATCTAACCTGCATTTAATTCTTCACTAGTTCAACTGGGTACTTATTTTTATTATATAAAAATATGGAATAACAAAAATAATAAGTTCAAGTACACTAACTTATTTCCCTGAAAATCAAAATACTTGCAGGCTCACGTCACATCGAAACGTTACTATTGCAGTAAGTCAATCAATAATACATAAATTCGGGAAACAATGCCTCGCAGTTTGTGCCAGTTAAACAAAATGCTGATTCATACAGCTTCCGCAGTGAAGCACAAGAGTTTTGACACATTCGCTAAACGTCTCGGCCAGAAACAAACTACCATCTATGGGCAACACAAAATACATTAAAAATCGCGTATTCGACTGGTTACCGCAGTTAACACACAAAAAGGTATTTATCCGGTTCCAGTCGTTCGATCACGAAATTATTTTATGTAGATATCCGGTTCCCGCAGTGAAAAGGTTTAAGTACAAAAATAAATCCTAAAAGTTATCTTCTGTTGCCTGGCAACAGATTCAAGGAATTATCAACTTTTTTAAAGAAATTTTGTCAGAAATGTTCATATTTTCAAAATAGTTGCAGAAAAATCATATTAATATAAAGAAAACAGTGCGTTTGAATTTTTTACCTTTTAAAAAACAGATTGTGATTTAGATATGATCAATGTAGATTTTGAATAGTCATAATAAGTACAAATGAAAGTAAGGCATATTAGAACCAAAAATATGTTTTTTTATATTACACAAACTCATATCAATACCAGTTAATAAATATTCAGAAGCTAATTAAAGGGCAAAACATGAACTTTCCCCACAAGTTTTATTTCTTATTTTCAACAGACAATAAAACAAATTTATATACAAAATATTCACCTGTAAAGTATCACCTAGATATGTAGGTACACTATGCCTAAAAATAAAATTTCCCAGCACTCCCAATAACGTCATAAAAATGATAGGATTCAAGAAAATACCCTTGATTAAGGATACAGCCATTTTCCATCGTTCTCTGTGCCGGTTCTCAAAATTCAACATATGTCCATCATTTATTGATAGTTGTTCTGTGCTTTCAGTCTGGCGATGTGCACTGATTTCCAGTAATATGAAGGAAATAGGGTTAAGGATTGCCAAACTTATTGGAGCCATTATATAAAGGTACGTAACATATTCTGGATGTGTAGATTTGTACAACGCCACAACTAAAATAAATAATTATATATATATAAAATAAATATTTATATATAACTTTATTTCCTTATCTTTGGAGTTGCAATCGTTCAAATATTAAAAATCGAGTTCAAATTGATTATATATCACAAATCTATGGATAAACTTGGATTAAATTTGATATCTGTAGTTTTATCATTTTGTACAGACACTTTCTTATATTTGGTGAACTAAAAATTGGAGGTATTTCTCCCAAAAAAAAAAAAATTTTTTCCAAAATAATTCTTAAAATTTTCTTTTACATTTCTATAATAATTTAGTTTTTCTTATAGTCTTAGTAGAGCCGTGTATACATTTGATATTATATTAGAGTTCAGACACTTAGCGGTCCGTGTCAGCAGCAGTATTGTCGGAAAATAAAGTTGTGTGCATCCTAACCCAAGTAACTTTAACCACAAACTATCAAAATTGAAATGAAGCAATGTCGAAGATATGTGTCTTCAAATACTACTGGATAAACCCGGGAACGCCACCTTGTATTAACTGACAGAATAGAGATTCTGTCAGTCATAGATTTTGGAATAACTATCAGTCTAGCGTTTTGAATGTAATAATCTTCTTAAGTTACAGTAAAGACACTAATGAAAGAAATTGTCTCCTGCTGCTTCAATAGACATTTCCACAATCATGACAATGTTCTGTCAATGATTGTAGAAGTTTTTTGTTAGAATTTTATTAATTTTCAACCTTAAGAATTATCTAAATTTAACACTGAAAATAGCAGTGTGGTGAGAAATCGATAAAAATTAAATAAAAATATCAACAATTGTAAAAAATATATTAGGCATTAGTCAATGTAACATAATCTCAAATATTCAGGAAATGGAAAATTAATGATTAGATTCATTTACCCTTGAAATATGTATATGTACAGTTGAAAGAGTCTGACTATTCAATTGAAAAACAAGCCAACACCAATTGCCTTAAAAAACCAGTAAGTATATGAACGAAAGTATCGAAATATGTATGTGGTGTTTACTGAATTTACAGGGTGAGTCAGAGTAAGACCGACACTCCGACTACAGATTCCTCACCTCATTTCGAGGTGAAAAGTTGCTATCAAGGTATGCCTAAAATGCATCCCCTCTGAGATACAGGGTATCTAAAGTACGAAAAATTCTCCAAAATTCCTGAAGAAAAAATTTTAAACTTGGTATACTAATCAAGGTTTAATCGACGTGCTACATGGTCCCGCACCGGCGGTAGAGAGGGGTGGGGGTGGTGGTTGTATGTGGGTAGGGGTGGGGGGTGAGTGGTCTGTGATTGGTCGGAATGGTGGCAGCCATGTTGGAGATGGGAGTGTGTGATTGAGAGTGGGGGTGACGATTGCCACACCTTCTGGGCATGTTGGTATTCATGTTCGGAGATATCGCAATCGTTCAGCTGATTGTGGAATTTATCGATATCTGGCAACGCTGTAATCTCAAGTTTCTCCATGGAATCCACAAAGTCGTAGGGGAATACCCCTTTGCGTGTGATTAGTGAAAATTGTTCATCGTTTAAATTTTGAAATTCGCGCTTTGTATTACAGAGATCTTCCACTCTGAGCGTGCGCACCAACTCGTCCAGGCTTGCGCCCATGAATCGAAAAGAATCAATGAAACGGAATTTAATGTCTGTCTGTTCGTCGTATTGTGTGAAAGATATATATTTCTCTTTGTTTATTGGAAGAAGACTCACCCTGCCTCTTTTCGCGATATCTCGAATAATGAAATGGCTATCATAGCCGCTAAGATTATGGAAAACAATGGGGAGCACAAAGGATTTTTTATAGTTGAGATTGCATGGGTTTTGATGTGCCCATCCTCTAAATGCACCTGTGAAATGATTATGGTCGGCTACAATCATTTGATCTTTTGGAAAGGTTTCTCGCAAATATGACAAGTTGAATCCGCTGTCGTTCTTATGGGGTTGACAGACATGGGGACGATTTTCAAAATTTTTCCTCAACGAATTGGGCTAAGGCTTTCAATTGTTCCGCAAACCATTCCATTGAATCCAAACCTCGATGGCTATCGTAATATGACAGAGTGTCATCATAATTACATTTGAAATATAAGCCTGCGCTATAGGGAATATGTTTTTGGTATTTCGCCGTTTTGGACTTGGTTTCATCATCAGTGAACGGTTCCAAAATCGATTCAAAATCGGCATATATCACGAATGGAGCCATTTCTTTGTGAACAAAGTCCTTGAACTCGACATGGTCATATTTTGGGAAGGAAATTTTGTAATGATTGGCTTTTTCACAATCAACAGTATGATTGTCTAATTTCTCCTGACTCCAAAAATAATTTAAACATCTGTCACAAATGTAATTTTTATGTCCGTGTTTACTGATTTGTGATCTTACCAATCGGGAAAGGTCTTTAATCCAGCAGTAGTGGAATTTAATGTCTGTCTGTTCGTCTTCGTCAATTTCCGGTGGTGCCTCGTAATCATTCAATTTAACCGAATATTTATTTTGAATCATGAGTAGGTTGACATGTCGAGCTAATTTTTCTTTTGTAAGTCTCGTCGGTACAGTTGTGAAAAATGTATGTCCGTCGTCATCGTTATTCGCTGATGATTTAACCAACTCCAAAATATAAACATTTACCGAAATACCGTTAAGTTTTTCAAATTTTGATATTTGACTGAGAGTTATGGGAAATTCCAACCCCTCCATATTCAGTACGGTCGACCAATGAGGGTATTTTGATGTACGCTGTGCATCTTTTTCAACGGGATACAGAGCTGACACGACTGCCCATCCGAAACAATTGTTGTCTTCGGTATTTCGCAAGTTAATACAAGCCTTTTTTGTAGCAATGGCTTGTGGAAGTTCGATGAAAGATGAACCCCCTTTGCCCAAACCTGATTGATTGATATTTACTTCCAAATTTACGATTTTTTGTAGTGCCCACCCGCTTTCTTTCCCGCAAAATTCCTCCAATTTATGCCCCAATTTATCTACAACAAATTCCTGGAACCACCCCTGTAAATCTGTTCCCCTATCAATCACTTCGTTTTAGTATTGAGATATTTTAAATCGAGTTTTTCCTCATCCAAGGCCATTTTGACGAATTCCCCGCAATAACATGTATTAACCTTCAGCATGGGGAATGTTTTCAACATGTTATTGATTCTACGTTTGAAAAGGCTGAAGGCGTCTTTGAAAAATTGAATGGTATCTTTATGTGTCAAATTTATGATTACCCCTGTACGAACTCGTCCCCGGAACGTCGACTTTAAATCTTCCCAAACAACTCGGCTTTTAGATTTTTTCTGACAGCCAACCGCTGGCCCTCCACCCCTAAATGTTTACTGAAATTACGACATGTTTTTAAATGACCCAAATTTGTTTCCAATTTTCGCAATATGCCAATGGAACTGTTGGCAGAAATTTTGATACCCTTTGTACAAAGTCGAATACTATAAGTTAAATGTTTTAGCCATGATTCGCGTTCCATTGGACTGGATTTTTGTTTGAGAAGTTTTTGAGCCTCCCAGTATTTAATAATCATCTCATCGCTGAGAGCGGCAATTTGTTCAGAATTCGTGGTTATTTAAAAAACGAGAAGAATGAATGCTTTTTCACAAACAAAATACAATAGTTTTTTTTCTCTCTCTCACCTTTAATGGAATCGAATACAGCCGTCCCAGTTGTCGCCGTCGTGGTGGATGGGGCCTTAGTTTTTGTTGATGCTGATGATGAATGGTCTAGTTTTTGATGAATTCAAAGACTGGTATCTTCGTAGTGGATGGTTTTATGATGATTGAATATTCTCGAGGTTTGAACTCGTCAATTTTCGGTTGTAACACCTCGAATACCTTCCTTGGTAGGAAGACTGATTTGGTTTCCAAATCGGCTACTATTGTGTCCCCGTACTTCGTTTTGACTGCTCTCAATTTCTCGATTAGCATAGGCTTGTTTAGCGGCAATGTTGATAGAGCTACGGTTTCCCTGTAGCTACTGCTCGCAACAGCGTTTATTTCTGCAAGATTCATCTATAATAAATAAACAATCCCTTAAAATGTTTTGCAGAAAAAACAATCCCTCCCCGTAAACAAATAGAAAAAAACCCCACCCTCGATATATGAAGTAAAAAACTCAAAGTACCCTTTTGCCATACAAGAAAAAAAGTTGAGAAAAAAGTAAAACAATAAAATAAAACTTACGTTTTTAGATGTTTGGTAGATGCACACACAAACGTACAAACTCGGAGAGCGGGAGCACTGAATAGAACGATGTTTACAGTTCAGAGGACAGATGAAGAATGAAGCTGACGGTGGGGATCGGTCACCCACATCAATTTCCTACTGCGCAATTCGAAAACTGTCAACTCGACAAAATTCTCAGAACTGGATGATGCAAATCACACCACACACACGTCCCGCTTCCATGTCGCCGACAGTGCCTTAGCCAGCTCAGATACAAATACAAATAGTAATCGTTAGACTTATCCCACGGTTCGAGCGTGCAGCTGCATACTCTCTTATCTTGTTAATGTAAACAAACTCTTTCAAAGGATGCCGCCGATATCTTATCTCAGTTAATGTAAACAAAGGATGCCGCCGATATCCGGTCGCTTAAATAAACAACTAGAGGAAAGTGCTGACGTAGATAATATTCCTGCAAAGACTTGTCGGTTGAGTCATGGCCGCATCATCACTGCTGGCCCCTCCTCCCACTTTCCAAAATGACCGCCGCCATTCACTGATCACGTGACACACCCGTCCGACCAATGCCGTTGACGGATATTGGTTGACACCCCCATTTCAATATGGCTGCGGCTATTGGATAGCGGACGGCGGCTATCACCACCCCTCCCATCTCCAACATGGCTGCCACCATTCCGACCAATCACAGACCACTCACCCCCCACCCCTACCCACATACAACCACCACCCCCACCCCTCTCTACCGCCATTTTGTGGCGGTGCGGGAGTAACCGATGTTCCTTAGTATTTTCTTGGGACAAGTGAATGGACAAATGAGCGTTTGACATCAGTTCGGCTCATCGATACTCAACCTAAAAGTCATCACTCCATGTGCCTAAAAGTGGAGGTTTCTGAGATAATTGAGAAAAACTGAAGATATGTCCTTAGTAGAGACATAATTTCCTATGTGCAATAATCGCATAATGCTAATTTCTTACAACATATCGGAATATATGTGACCATGATTTATTGACGCAATATTTTAGTGATATATTATACTTGAACGTTTTGTAATTAATTGTCTCTACTCGTTTAAAATGTTTTATTTTTTTACCTTATATGTTTATACTGATTTTTATTGTAATTTTATCCTTACATTGTATGGCTTTGTAACCATGATTTCTTCATGAATACAATAAAGTATATATTGATTGATTGAATATGTGTCAACCTCCTGAACATTTTTTAATGTTGGGAGAATCAAAAACATAGTACGGGTGAGTCAGAGTGAGACCGATAACTCCATTTTTTCATTCATCATATTACTTGATTGAATCGATGTCACGGATTCACTGATATGTTACCATACTTTCTTGCCTATGATTGTTTTGACAGATCAACTGACAAACAAACCCAACCTGAAATTCATGATACTCCACTTAGATAAGAGTTAAGGTCTGAAATAATTTTTGCGAAAAACTGAATATAAGTACTTTTAATTTGTTGAAGTTTATGTTAGAGTATCATTATCAAAGCCATTTCTGATTGAATTCTTTAGAAAAATATTATCCAATCAACATGTTTTTGATGAAGAAAAACAATTATTGTGTATTAATATCTACTTAAATGATTTCTTTCGATTCGTGATAACTAGTTGCAAAGTCGAGCCTTTCATGCTAGTTTGTGGTAGGCTGTTCAGTACACCACTGATCAACGCATAAAACATACGTAATTTGGAACTAAAAAGAAACGAAGCATTTTTTCATTGTTCCCGGTAGAAACACACCGACATATCGATACTTACATTAGACATAATTGACAGTAACCCAAAACAGTTTGTATTATTGTCAAGTCATCTGTCATCATTTCAGTCAGTGAACATGGTTTCAAAATGTATTATTCATTTGAAGAATATACAGATATGCATTTCGTTTATGGTGAAACAGGGGGAAATGCCAGAGCCGCTGCTGAATTATATCAACATAGATATCCAAACAGAAATCATCCACATTTCACTACTTTTATAGCTGTGCATCGACGATTGAAGGAAACGAGGTTCTTTAAATTCAGTAAACACCATTGTGGTGCGAATAGAACAAAAAGAGATAAGGTTACGGAAGAACAAATTCTTGAACGATTAGCAGCAGATCCTTCTACCAGCACTCGGGCTATTTCGTATAGGTTACAAGTGTCACAATCAACAGTAAGTCGGGTAGCACGTGAACAACTATTGTATCCATTTCGCCTACAGAAGGTGATGGCCGTAGATGCTGGTGATTATGGCCCTCGTAGATTTTTTTGAGAATGGTTTTTGAGGATGTATGAAGGAGCAAACGACTTTCCTAGATATATTATATTCACGGAGATGGATATTTCAATAGTAGGAACAGCCATTTATGGGATGAACAAAATCCGCATGGAATGCTTCGAAAAGACTACCAACAAAAGTTTTCAGTGAATATTTGGGTGGGAATGATCAAAAATCGTATCGATGGACCATATCTTATTCCTCCCCGTTTGAATGGGCAGAACTACCGAGTGTTTCTTGAACATGTTTTACCTGGGCTACTTGAAGACGTACCTCTATTGGTTCGACAAAGAATGTTGTGTCAATATGGCGGAGCACCGGCCCATTTCCAACGAATCGTTTGTCAATTTCTTGATCAAACATTCCATGATCGATGGATAGGTAGACGTGGTCCCATACATTGGCCTGCTCGTTCTCCGGATTTAACTTCACCGGACTTTTTTTTGTGCAGATACCTTAAATCCTAGTGTATGACACACCTGTAGAATCTGTGGAAGATTTATCGGCAAGAATTTTAGCAGCATATACACCAGGAATATTCCAAAGCGTGCGACAGTCGATGATACGGAGATGCCAATTGTGTATTGAACAAAATGGTGGCCCATTTTAACATTTGCTTTAATGCCTTGTTTGTTTCTATGTAGTGTACCCACTAAACCGTTTCTATCATTTAAGTAGATATTAATATACAATAATGGTTTTTCTTCATCAAAAACATGTTGATTGGATATTTTTTTAGATAATTCAATCATAAATGGCTTTGATAATGATACTCCAACATAAACTTCAACAAATTAAGAGTACTTATCTTCAGTTTTTCGCAAACATTATTTCAGACCTCAACTCTTATCGAAGTGGAGTATTATGATTTTGAGGTTGGGTTTGTTTGTCAGTTGATCTGTCAAAACAATCATATGCAAGAAAGTATGGTAACATATCAGTGAATCCGCGACATCGATTCGATCAAATAATATGATGAATGAAAAAATGGAGTTATCGGTCTCATATAGACCCTGATCGGTCTCTGATAGACCCTATTATAATTTGGTCTATAATTTGCAAGAGTTCTATAATGATAAATTTACGTGATAAAATGTGCATATTTGAATATATGTTATACAAGATTTTTGTTTATATTCGTGCTTGGATATATATGTCTGTTTGTTTGGGATAATTAATGAATTAATGATATAAACCTCCTGAACATCACTGCCAAGATCACTCTATTTGCGGATGACACAACTTTCCTATAGGGTTAAGCAACATGTAACTGAAGATATGATTATGAAGTATATAAAAGGAAAGGAAAAATTCGAAAATGAAGCAGTGGGGGTTAAAGAAATACCTTCTGATCCAGGGAGGCTGAAATGCTTTGCTGTCCATGCTTCCCTCGAATTCAAGGATTCAATGTACGACATCAGTTTTTGGCCCAGAGGGGTAGGTATAAAGAGACTAAACTTCACCAAACACCCTGATATTTTTCAACAAGGAGGAAATTTTTGATTCAGGAAAAAAAAGATAATATCATTATTTGTCCCCAGCAATCCAGTGTGATCAATAATGATGATAGTACCAGGAAGTTAACTCGGTTGTTACATCTTAACACTGATAGCATTAAAAGTAAATCCCTAATGGTGAATGTCCTTCTCCAGGAATATAATGTTAATATATTCTGTTTGACAGAACACTGGTGTAATGTGGATCAAATCAGCAAAATTCACTTTGATGGCTATACTTTGGCAAACTCTTATTGTCGTAAAAATTTCATAGGAGGAGGCACAGCAATATTTGTAAAAAATATAAAATTTGAAATATTGAGTTCACCTGTTATTCAAGAGGAGAAAATATTCGAATATTCTTGTATAAACTGTTATTTGAATAATCTTAAGCTTGTAGTCATATGTGTTTATCGTTCACCCAAGAGCAACATTGATTCTTTTTTAGAGAAAATGACTGAGCTTCTGGATTTTATCTTTGAACACCCAAGGTCAGTTGTGGTGTGTGGAGATATAAATGTGGATTTCTTAGTAGAAACTGCACAGATGCTCACAGTAAGGCAGTTCTTTCTTTCATATGGATTAGATTCTAGAGTCACGGAAATAACCAGACCTAACCCTAGAGGAGGATCTTTACTAGATAATATTTTCACAAATATATCAGAGGACATCTCACAAGCAACGGTGATCAAATCAATTATATCTGATCATTTTGGGCAAGTTTTTGATTTTAAAATTGAACCTAAAAATTTTTCAAAACAGAAAACATACAAAAGATATTATTCCGATGATAACATATCAAATTTTTATCAGTCTCTATCTAGTGAATCGTGGGAACAAGTTTATTTAACTGAGGACGTAAATAACAAGTATAAATCCTTTTACAATATCCTATTTCATCATTTTGATGTAGCTTTTCGTCTCACTTCTAAGGTGACCAGAGCGAAAAGTAGTGAAAACTCTTGGGTAAACCAAGAAATAAAATGTTACTCCCAGTATGTAAGGGACTGGTATAGATTATACATAGAGACAAAATGTGATGATATCCTTGTAAGATATAATATGGAAAGATCAGCCTATAAGCGATGGTTATCTCACTTTAAAAAATCGTTGAATGACAATAACCTAGCTAATTCAAGAAATAAATCTAAAACAATGTGGAATATCTTCAATCGCATAACAAATAGACAAAATAAAAATGGAGATATAACTTTGACCAGTGGCGGGTCTACTATAGAGGACCCTTCAGAAATTGCTGACATCTTCAAATCGTATTATGATTTGATCACCTCCCAAGAGTATCATAAACGTGAACTAATTAAGGACTCTCTTTTTTGGGCACCTACCTCAGCCAAGGAGATAATAAATGTTTTACATGCACTACATCCTAAATACTCAAGTGGTTTTGATCAAATTCCGTCAGCAATTTTGAAAAAAGTCCCAGATTTTATTGGTACTGTTTTGGAACACATTATTAATGAATGTTTCTTGACTGGTACTTTCCCAGATGACTTGAAGATTGCTAAAGTTGTCCCAATCTACAAAAAGGGTTCAAAAACTGATGTGAAAAACTACAGGCCTGTGTCAATATTACCTGCACCATCCAAAATAGTTGAAAAAATAATTTACACAAGACTTATTGCTTTCTGTGAAAAACACAATATTCTTGCCAGTGAACAATTCGGCTTCCGTAAAGGAATGTCTACTGAATTGGCTATCTACAATGCAGTGACAAATATAGCAACTCATCTCGATAACAAAAGCCTGTCTGTGGGAATATACTTTGATCTGTCAAAAGCCTTTGACATGGTTGATCATTCCCTTCTGTTGGAGAAACTGGATGACTTTGGAATTAGAGGTACCCCATTAAATTTATTGAGGTCCTACCTTGAAAACAGGTTTCAAGCAGTTGCGATTATGCAAGAGGGTAGGTTATTCACATCAGAAAAAACATTAATTAAGCGAGGCGTACCACAGGGATCAATCCTGGGCCCCCTTCTTTTTCTCTTGTACATTAACTCTCTACCATCTGTCCTCTCCAGTTCAAACTGCCAAACTTTTCAATTTGCTGATGATACATCCGTTATTATAAACAGCACCAATATTAAGGACCTTGCTTATTCGGCATCAAATGTGGCAAAGAAAATGGACGAATGGTGTACAGAGAACTCCCTGAATTTAAATTCTGATAAAACTGGACTTATAATGTTCAACCTGACCAAAAATATATTTGAATCACCGTATGTTAGATTGAATAAAAAATCAGTGCCGGTGCGGCCATCTATAAAATTCTTGGGGGTGATTATTGACTCTAATATGAGCTGGAAACTACATGTGGATACCTTGGCAAACAGACTGGCTTCGGTCTGTGGTGTAATTATGGACATGTCCAGTCAATCATCGCATATGGAATACTTGTTTGGGGTTCCAGTTCAAACTCAAATAAAATATTCATGAAATATAAGTGCCATGTGAAGTGGAATGAATAGAAAAATCGAATTAAACGGTTTTCTTCACATAAAGGATTCAATATAAAATTGAACCAGAAAATGGTAGTTCAGGTGAAAAACAACTATTTCTGGAAATCCTTAGACGTTGAATGATATTCACCTGAAAATCCGATACTTCCAAAGTTTCTTTTGATAAGCTCGATTATGTTTCGGTTGGCCTTCCTATAATATCAATGGACATTGAATGCAAATGTTTCTTTCTGATAAGCTCGATTATGTTTAATTTATGTCGTGTTCACCTAACAATCCGCATACCGGTTTCAGGCTTCTTGGCCCTTTGGCTGGTTGACTACTCCGTACTGATGAGGGCCAAGAAGCCTGAAACCGGTATGCGGATTGTTAGGTGAACACGAATAAATTGAAATCATCTAATTTTGGATTTTCAGGTGAATATCATTCAACGTTCTGCGTGGTATTTGCCAGGAAAGTAGTTGTTTTTCACCTGAGATCTACCATTTTCTGGTTCAATTTTATATTGAATCCTTTATGTGAAGAAAACCGTTTAATTCGATTTTTCTAAAATATTCATGTTGCCAAAACGAATCTTGGGATGTATTCTTGGTCTTGATTATAATACCTCCTGCAGGTCAAATTTTTCAAAACATGGGTTATTGACAGTACCTTCTTTGTACTTTTTATCTCTGGTTATTTTCGTAAAGAAACACCAATACTTGTTCTCTACAAATGCAGATGAATATTCAACTGAAATGAATATGTTAACTCGTAATCGGGCTGACCTCAGGATTCCACATCACAAAACTGCCTTTTTTGAACGGAGTACTGAATACAGAGCAAGGAAGGCTTATAACAGCCTGCCAACTCAGTTGAAAGATATCAGCAATATTCAGAAATTCAGAAGTTCAGTCATTGATTAGTTGAAGGAAAAAGTATTCTATAAGTTTGATTTTTGTGAATGATTATTACTGTTTCCTGTCTATTGTGAAAAGTTTTTATATTTACTTGTTGAGTCCGTGAGGTGCGTATTTTTGTAATGTTTTACTCATTATGTTATGTGCTCAGTGTACTTTATTCTTTTTTTGACGTTGTCCATGTCCTTGATGATTTTATGATGAATAAAGATATTATATTATTATTATTATTATAATTCATAGCAACTACTGCTAGATAACATCGAAAGGGAATTGATTACAATAAAACAATGGTGCGACTCCAATTCTTTAGTGATTAACATAAAAAAAACTAAGATAATCACATTTTGCTGCAACCTACCAGATATACCACTGGAGGATGAAAATATCCTCAACAAAACAGAGACACGTTTTCTTGGATTAATTATAGACTAGACTGAAATTCGATCATCACATTAACAATCTCTGCAATAAGTTTTCCTCGGGATGCTACGCAATTCGAGTAATCTCGAAAGATTTGGGTATAAACGCAGCCAGATCGTCGTACTTTGCTCTAATCGAATCTCATCTAAGGTATGGGATTGCATTTTGGGGCGCTTGCTGTTCTTACCAGCTCAAAGATGTATTTGTAATCCAAAAAAGAGCCTTGAGGTATATTGGCAAAAAAAGACCCAGAGACTCATGTAGAACGCTATTCATTGATCTCAATATACTTACGGTAACATCTATATACATTCTAGAATCTGTCACCCTTATACATAAAAATATAACACTCGACAGAACAATAATATCAGACTACCTAGACCATCTAATAATATGGTTAGAGATTCTATAATATACAATGGCATCAAAATGTATAATCATCTCCCCATAACCACTAGAGAGACTACATGTCTCAGGCGATTTAGAAGAGAGGTAAAAAAAATATTGATACAACAATCACTCTACGAGCTAGATGAATACTTTAACTTAAACCTTTAGATAGTCGCAGTTCCACATACTTGGGAGCTCACTCATAACCCTTGACGAACTTGTATGACTATAACAAATTTTCTCAATAGCTCCATAATATGTAACATTGTCTTCATTTATTTACTTATTTTCACACATACTGAATTCTGTCCTTTATTCAACCTTGCCTATTTACCACACTTTGTATCTTTTGGTCTACACGTCTTAAATGTATATGTATATGGCGTATCTTAGACAATATCTAAGTATCTATTTTTATATTGTTACCCACTTATTTAGTTATAACCTAACTGTATGTGCATAATCTCAGATTATTTTTATAATTTTATAATTTTTACAAACCTATTACTAATATGTTCAACTCTGTACCTAAGCTTTGTCTTTGAGAATTTCATTCTTTGACAATAAAGCATATCTTGATTGATTGATTGATAATAAGTGTGTTCATTTATGTAATATTTTATATAACTGTATATGTTTATATGTGTATTATATAAGTTTCGATAATATTTTTAAACAAAACTGCACATTTAACCATGTTGATACAAAATTCGACGATGAACTTTATAGTGATGGTCTAACTTTACTCTTTCGTAGGTGTTTTTATATTTACATTTTATATTTCTATATTTACATTTATATTTCTTTATCACAAGCTTTGTCCACAGGATTTATTCTTAATGACAATAAAGTATATGTTTATTATTATTATTCTGACTCACCCGTACTATGTTTCCGATTCTCCCAACTTTAAAAAATGTTCAGGAGGTTGACACATATTCCGATATGTTGTAAGAAATTAGCATCATGCGATTATTGCACATAGGAAATTATGTCTCTACTAAGGACATATCTTTAGTTTTTCTCAATTATCTCAGAAACCTCCACTTTTAGGCACATGGAATGTTATGACTTTTAGGTTGAGTATCGATGAGCCGAACTGATGTCAAACGCTCTTTTGTCCATTCACTTGTCCCAAGAAGGAACATATGACCACATACCATCGTAACTACGCCACTGGTTTAGGAAATTAAAAATTATTCAGGAATTTTGGAGAAAACAAATTAAATCTAAATTTTTTTCGTACTTTCAACACCCTGTATCTCAGAGGGGATGCATTTAAGGACATACCTTGATCGCAACTTTTCACCTAGAAATGAGGTGAGGAATCTGTAGTCGGAGTTTATCAGTCTTATTCTGACTCACCCTGTATATATACATATATATTTCTTCTTAGAATTTTGCGGATGTCATGTTTTTAACTGCTTTCTCGGGTTTCTCTCCGGGTATTGTGGTATTGGTCCTCAAAAGGTCTGATTTCATGATGCTTTGGTAAATTCACATTTGCCATCTGCAGGTGATGTTTCGCTGATGACACAAACTCACTGATCTAGCGCCTCTCCACCCAATTTATAACGGTAGGTCTATCACATCTGATCACACTTCTGCGTGCCTCGTTTTGTGTAAAGCCGGAAGAACTCATAGGTGGATCTGATGTTCTCGATAGTATTGAGTTATTGTTATATCCTCCTTATCCAACTCATAATGTTCTGTCTTTATAATTTTTTCTAAGATAAGAAGAAATTGTTCATTTTTACAAACATCTATGGAGTTTTGTAAAATCCAGCAGCAAAACTAGTCATATGATTGAGTCCTCAGTCACGTTTGGTCCAAATGTCATAGTACAACAAACCAAAAATTCAGATAATTTAACTGTATACCAATAAGTGTGCAGGGTCCTTAGTTTGTTTCTATTATTTAGCAATTTTTGAATATGTCATTCAAATCAGGATTATTCATTAATCTCCAACTACCTTTATCTCAGCTATATAATTTTTAAAACAAATGTTTAAAGAACCCTATTATAATTATTATTTATGGATGAAAGGAACCATCAGCAGAAATTTTCAAAGATAAACTTTTCAGAAACTTGATATAAAAAAGATATAAAAACCAATTCCAGTATAACAAATTTTTGATTGATGAAAATAAATACTCGAAATCGTGTTCACAAAAATTTAATTTCGTGGAGATGATTGTATTTATTTTCATCATACATCCACTCCACTTTGAGCCCAATGGACTTCTACTTTCGTTTATATTAATTTTTTTACTGTTTTTTAAAATGTATTTAAAGGAATAAATTCATCAAATAATTACAATCGTCAGTAAAATGTTTAAAAAAAGGTACAAAAATAAATTGAAAGAATATCGTAGTTATTTAATTTCCCAAAAAAAAAATAAAATAAGGAAATTAAAGAACTATTATTCATACTACTACGTCCATGTGTTTTAAATATATATGTAAGGAAAAGTAGAAGTATCAATGAATGAAAGTTATTCTGTGCTCACCATTATATCTCTAATATTAATGTTCTCTATATTTGTTTTTTTTTAAACTTGTTTTTATGATTGTAATTTTAAATTGGTTTCAATTATTACAATTCTGAAATAATAAATAAATTTATGAAGTAGTCTAAGATTGCTTACCAATGGGATAACCAATAGCAAAATCATTGCTCTGAGTGCAAAAAATTGCAAATATACCAGCTCTGCCATATTTCACAGGTCTACCAACTAACAATGTGATTATGATCACAGAGAAAAAGACAATACTTTTGGATATAAGTATTGATAACAGAAATAACCAGTTGACCTGACTCATGTCTAGTTCAGCCAGTGACATGAATATTAATGATGGCAAGGAAAAGGTTCCAACAAATGTGTTTATGCCTTTTGCTTCTGTATCTGAAATCAGGTTCATTCGACCTGCAAAATACCTGCAACAAAAAGAAAGTGTCAACGGTTATTATTATAAGCAGAAAAGAAAACACATCAGAAGCCTGAAAAACATATGAACTTATCATTCTAAGGGTACCCTAGGCTAATCTCACTATATCAGCACAGAGGCAGAGTAAATATCGCGATAGTTTGATGTTCTATTAAGATAAGATAAGATCTTTATTCACCATTATATACATAATCGGTATATGAAAGCATGCATAGTAAACACACGATATCACAAGCGATTTGTTTTGGTACCTCAGTATTATGTGTAAATAGTTTAAAAATACATCCTTAATAATGAAAATATAACTATGCATTAAAGATATAACAATTAGTTTAAAAAGACAGAAATATTGAAGTCGTGGCACATTACATAAGTCTGAAAGTCCCTTTATGTCTTGTATGAAATGAAGTTGACTTATTTAAGTCTCTCAATACAATTTTTTTTTGTGTAATAATTTATGGAAAAAAAAATGGATGTGCATTCTCCTCGGAATTCAAAACTGGAAAATTGCAACCTATCACACAAAGCACTATTAGTTCTGGATGAACACCATTAATTTTAAATATTAAAATAGATGTGATTCTTGAAGATTAACTCCGAGTCGAAGATAACCCCTAAATCATTTACAAAGTCGCATCTTACCAGGTTGGATTTCTCAATGATGTATGAGAAGCAAATAGTTGTCAATTTTCTAGCGAGGCTAACAACCTTACATATATTTGCATTCAAGTGCAATTCATTATTAATACACCAAGACTGAACGAGACTAAGTTGTTCCGTAGCATTATACAATCATTAGTGCTATCAATAGCTGAAAAAAAACATCAGCAACACATAGTTTCCGACATTGAATGGCCTCACACAAGTCATTAATAAATAATAAGAGCAGTGGCCCTAAGTTTGAACCTTGAGGGACTCTTGATGTAGCACAGTATTCACCAGACGGGAAACCGTTGTAGCTCACATACTGCTGTCGGTTGGGGAGATATGATTTTAATAATCACTACCAAATCCAGCATATGCCAACTTATTCAGTAAAACTTCATGATTAATTCGATTAAAGGCCTTGCCTTTGAAGTATTTGGGTAAATAACATCTACCTGTCCGTACGCGTCAAGATTTTATGTGTAATGATAACTAGATTGCTTACAGTCGAATGATTGCCGAAAAATCCATGCTGAAACTGTGACAGTTGACTACAAACTGATGGATACATGCGGTTATAAATAACAATCTCAAAAACTTTCGGAAAATTACACAAAGTCAAATTTTTTTAAAACTGGATATACTTTAGCTACTTTCCAAGACGAAACAGATTAAAAATGATCATTAATGTTTTAACAAAAGTACTTGATTTGGACCAGCAGTCATTTTGTCTTTCAGTTTTTTTATAGCAAATTTTAATGATTTTTCCCTGACTGGATATAAATGTGGTTATTATGTAATACATTTGAAGTAACTATAATATTCCCACTAAAGTAATCGCTCTTAAAAAATTCACTAAATGCAATGACAATATCTTGAGGACTGAAAACTAAAATTATTCGAATATACCATCTGATCAGAAATCCTAAACGATCGATGTTTCGATTCTATTTACGACCACAAATTTTTGCTGTCATTAAAAACTGAGTTTTGCCCATTTTCAAGAAAATTATTATAAGTCACCTAAGTCTTAATCAATTCAAATGATTTTCATTTCCTGTCATCATAAATTTTTATCTATGCTTAGCTTTTGATTTCACTAACTTAATTATGTTGGCATCATACCATTGTGGATATCGATGACTGAAATTTGTATAGATTGGTACGTATTTATCAAAACAAAAATACCAAAAAGATAGTCACAAAAGCACTTCAAAATAACATCAATAAGTTGATTTGAAAAATTCCAGACGGTTTCATATATTTCACTCTAGAGACCTCTAGTATACACTTTGGTGTTATTGTTACGAAAGTAAGTACATGTTATCTATATAATAAAAATGAATCTCGATTTTTTGTAAGCGCAAAACGTGAGAACGGCTGGACCGATTTGTCTATTTTTTTTTAAATGTTCGTAATAGCCCAAGGATGGTTTTTAATTTGGAAAAGTTGCCCAGAAAACTGGAAAATTCGGGAATATAAGATATTTGGGCAACAAAAGGTCTGTCGGCTCAACTATTTGTTGTGTCCATTGGCTCCTAGAATTTATTACAATACCTAACAATTTAGTATTTTCAACAAATGAGATTTCACACTCATCAGTTAAGAGGGGCTCAGGAGTCTGTTGTGACGCTCGCATAGAGAAATACATTGCTTGTGTTTTTGTTGCAATTAGAGATTGCACATATTGGTCCTATCTTGTTTTGGAGTTGTGTTGCCAACAAGAATATTTGTATCATCCGCATAGCACACTATTTTAGGTTTTGGAAACATTTTAATCAGAGAAATAATTAGATCATTTGAATAGATTATAAAGAGATATGGGCCCAATACTGAGCCCTGAGGAACACCCCTATCAATACCTTTTTCAGTACTCAGCAGATTACCTATTTTTACTATTCTACCTGTCAGATATGATTTCAGCAAATCCAGACAAGTGCCTCTTATTCCATATCGAGGCAATTTGTAAATCAAAAGCTCATGATCCACACAATCAAAGGCCCGTGAGAAATCAACAAACAGTCCCATTACATGCAGTCTATGATCTAGAGCTGATACTACCTTTCTGTGAAATTCATATAGCGCAGTAAAGAATCACTATTTAAAAATGAACTAGTTGTTCTTTTATTTTGAGTTCATAGATTTTGGAAATACTCGACAAAACACTGATAGCCCGGTAATTGCCATTTGGGGTCACCTTTTTTATATATATGGGAGTTACTACTGCAAGCTTCAGTTTTTTTGGAAAAATGCCATTTTTCAGTGATACATTTAAGAGTTACAATATTGGCTTACATAACTCATATCTGCATTCTTTTATCAGTTTGTTGAAAATATGATCGTGACCTGCAGAGTTTGTGTTTTTGAGTTTGCTTATTAAGAGCAGAATATCGTTTTCACAAAACGGGTACTTGAACAGAGACTTATTGTTCAATGGTATATTAATATCTGTAGAATTCGTGTCCCATTCACTCGAGATTGAAGATGAGTCTATGAAATGGGTATTGAAATTTTCAGCTACTATATTACTTGCAATATTAACATTATTTTCCATCATGAGAAATTCCTGTGCTTTGTATGATTTTTTTTCAATCTTATTTATAATTTGCAAGGTAATTTTTGTTGCATTATTAGATTTTGCTATTTCAGCATCATAATTGAATTTGCCTCAGTTTTCCCCAATATGTTTGATTATAGTGCTTGTAGATGCCCTTGAATTCCACGAAATTTTTGACTACATCACCATATAGCGCAACCAGATTTCGGAGCCCAGCAAGTTCCGGAGAATCAGCACTATTATTATTATTATTATAAGTTTTAAAAAAAAATTATATTAAAAGACATTTCATAATAATATAGAAGTATTCGAGAAAAACAGTAAAAAGCCTTATCCGGGCAGGTTATTTTATATACATCATCCCAGCTTTCCTGGCTCAGGAAAGTTTTGAATGTTGCAACATTATCAGCACTGTGAAGCCTTCTATAAACAGTATTATTGATTGGCTTATTAGAAGAAAGTAATGAATAAGTAATAATCTCTTACTTCAGCAGTGTAGCTACCATCAAAATTTATAAAAAAATTATCTATACACATTCTCGAAATTGGCGTTATTCGAGTTGGCATTGAAATGGTTGTTTTCAGGTTGAAGCATGCAATGCAATCTTTAAAAAGGGTCAGGTTCACACTATTTGTCAAGATATCTATGTTAAAATCACCATCAATAATAACTCTATCGGAACTGTTACACAGTGTATTCAGAAACTCATTAAAAAAATTGTGAAATAAATTGTAATCATCTGCCTATAAACTACAGCTATCGTTAATAATTGTTTGGTGGGTACTTTCAAAGACCCCTTCTATACAGAAACCTTCCACATTGAAAACACTAGTACTACAGAAGCTGGAACATAGAGAGAATTGTTTTAGCTTAATTACATTGATACTATCTTGGTCCTGCCAATGTTCGGTAACAAATAAAAAGGTGTGATCTTTAATGATATATTCTCAGACACAAAAAAGTGTGATTTTCTGTGACATAGAATATATCATTATGCCGATGCACTGTATATTTTGATGATATATTATGATGTCACCAATTTCTGGAGCACCAGGTCGGTTATCATCATTAGCAGGTTGCATTTTGTGAGACATTTCTTTTAATACTGGAAAAAACTATTATCTTCAGCAGCTGATTCCTTTGGATGTCTAGCATGAGGATTGTCTAGAAAACGCTGTCCTTTTTGGAAATTGAAAAGCCAAATTGCATACCTTGGTGTCAGAAATTCGTGTCATACACTAATTCTTTTGGATGTCTAGAACGAATGAGGTTTTTAGGAAAAAAGAGGTTTTTCAGAAAAGTTCTGTAAAAATTTAAAGGGCTTTTTTCTATGGGAAGACCATAACACGATAATTCTTTGGTCGTGGAAAATTGTGCAGTATATATATATATATATATATATATATATATATATATATATATACGAAGTGGAAAATTGCGTCTGTGAAAAATACATGAAAGTAAAAATTGTGGCATATCAGACAAATTATTGAATTAAAGAAAAAAAACATCCTCAAGCGGGATTAGAACCCACGCCTTCTCATCTCTAGTCAGACGCTCTAACCAACTGAGCTATTTGAGGACATAGGTACCGCCGCATATTTGTGAATCGCTTTTTCCCATAATTTAATCTTAGTGTTAGAACGATAGAACAAGATCTCGAGTACTTATCAATGGCCGATTGAAACCGTCACGTCGATGGTGATGTTAGGGTAAAAGGATTTCACCCTAACATCACCATCGACGTGACGGTTTCAATCGCAGTTAAGGAAGATGATCTCCAACCACTTATAACATTTTGCAAAATATATAAATACGAACTGGAAAATTGCGTTTGTGAAAAATACATGAAAGGAAAAATTGTGGCATATCAGACAAATTATTAAATTAAAGAAAAAACCATCCTCAAGTGGGATTCGAACCCACGACCTTCTCATCTCTAGTCAGACGCTCTATAACCAACTGAGCTATTTGAGGACATAGGGACCGCCGCATATTTGTGAATCGCTTTTTCACATAATTTAATGTTAGTGTTGGAACGATAGAACAAGATCTCGAGTACTTATCAATGGTCATCAAGACCAGTTAACCTTTCACCCTAACATCACCATCGACGTGACGGTTTCAATCGAAGTTCAGGAAGATGATCTCCAACCACTTATAAGATTTTGCCAAATATATAAATACGAAGTGGAAAATTGCGACTGTGAAAAATACACGAAAGGAAAAATTGTGGCATATCAGACAAATTATTAAATTAAAGAAAAAACCATCCTCAAGCGGGATTCGAACGCACGACCTTCTCATCTCTAGTCAGACGCTTTAACCAACTGAGCTATTTGAGGACATAGGTACCGCCGCATATTTGTGAATTGCTTTTTCACATAATTTAATGTTAGTGTTGGAACGATAGAACAAGATCTCGAGTACTTATCAATGGTCATCAAGACCAGTTAACCTTTCACCCTAACATCACCATCGACGTGACGGTTTCAATCGAAGTTCAGGAAGATGATATCCAACCACTAATAAGATTTTGCCAAATATATAAATACGAAGTGGAAAATTGCGACTGTGAAAAATACACGAAAGGAAAAATTGTGGCATATCAGACAAATTATTAAATTGAAGAAAAAACCATCCTCAAGCGGGATTCAAACCCACGACCTTCTCATCTCTAGTCAGACGCTCTAACCAACTGAGCTATTTGAGGACATAGGTACCGCCGCATATCAGTGGTTGGAGATCATCTTCCTGAACTTCGATTGAAACCGTCACGTCGATGGTGATGTTGGGGTGAAAGGTTGACTGGTCTTGATGGCCATTGATAAGTACTTGAGATCTTGTTTTATCGTTCTAACACTAACATTAAATTATGGGAAAAAGCGATTTACAAATATGCGGCGGTACCTATCCTCGAATAGCTCAGTCTTCTGACTAGAGATGAGAAGGTCGTGGGTACGAATCCTGCTTGAGTATGGTTTTTTTCTTTAATTTAATAATTTGTCTGATATGCCACAATTTTTCCTTTCATGTATTTTTCACAGACGCAATTTTCCACTTCGTATTTAAATATTTGGCAAAATGTCATCAGTGGTTGGATATCATCTTCCTGAACTTTGATTGAAACCGTCACGTCGATGGTGATGTTAGGGTGAAAGGTTAACTGGTCTTGATGGCCATTGATAAGTACTCGAGATCTTGTTCTATCGTTCTAACACTAACGTTAAATTATGGGAAAAAGCGATTAACAAATATGCAGCGGTACCTATGTCCACAAATAGCTCAGTTGGTTAGAGCGTCTGACTAGAGATGAGAAGGTCGTGGGTTCGAATTACGCTTGAGCATGGTTTTTTCTTTAATTTGTCTGATATGCCACAATTTTTCCTTTCATGTATTTTTCACAAACACAATTTTCCAATTCGTTTTTATATATTTGGCAAAATCTTATCAGTGGTTGGAGATCATCTTCCTGAACTTCGATTGAAACCGTCACGTCGATGGTGATGGTAGGGTGAAAGGTTAACTGGTCTTGATGGCCATTGATAAGTACTCGAGATCTTGTTCTATCGTTCTAATACTAACATTGAATTATGGTAAAAAGCGATTCACAAATATACGGCGGTACCTATGTCCTCAAATAGCTCAGTTGGTTAGAGCGTTTGACTAGAGATGAGAAGGTCGTGAGTACGAATCCCGCTTAAGGATGTTTTTTTTCTTTAATTTAATAATTTGTCTGATATGCCACAATTTTTCCTTTCATATATATATATATATATATATATAATAAAACGGGATAACAGAAAAACTGCATAACGGGAAAAACGTGATAACGGTTAAACGGGATAACGGAATAACAAGAAAACGGAATAACGAAAAAACGGGTTGATGGGAAAACGGGATAGAGATAACGAGAATAACGATAAAACAGGCTACAGTGGACAACGGAAAAACGGTAAAACGGAATAACAGGAAAAGTGGACAACGGACAAATGGGATAACGGGAAGCGGGCAGAGTCAAAAGCATAACTAGAAGAAACGCAAAGAAAAAAATTAATTCTACGCGGACAAGAGTCTTCAGGAAACAAAATTCAGGGAATATATAAACGTCTGTCGGGTCAGCTAGTTTATCATAAGCGAGACGTTGTTTATGCTGGAGTGACCGTTAACCTAGAGTTCCAAGAAGCCCAGATGATTCGGCACACTGAATGAAAATATTTTCTGTTTACTAAATTTCACTACCAAGTCATAACTGAGAGCAGGGTCATTCCTATTTTCAGGTTCAAGCGGACACAGTACAAACAAAATTATAAATAATGAAATCCAACAACCTACATAAGTGATTTGTTATATTATTAAATTGTTCTAATTGAAATGAAATTAACTAGTGCCGAGGTTTTTCTGTCTGATATATTAGAATTAATGAATCTAGGTGCATTGAAGTCTCCAAGAATGAAAACCTTATGCTTTACTATAAAATCTACTTGTTCTAAACAATCAGAAAATAAATCATATTTGTTAACATTTAGACTATCTGAAACATAAAGAACCGTTACATAAAATATATTATGAGCAATAGTGCACTTAAGGTGGTTCCCCCACGAGACAGTTGAATTAGGAAATTATTAAAATTTGGCATACGAATTGTTCAACATGTGAACAACACCTCTATACAATTTTAACAAGTTTCACCATCCCGAACCCGAGATATATATAATTGAAGTTGACTCAATTAACACGTAACATATGGACCATGCATAGGCAAACAGCACATTATCAATTCTACCGTTAGTACTAAAATTAAGAAGTTTATGAAAAACGAGGAGGAGCTAGAGCAGGATATCTAAGATATTGTGAAAAAAAATCAAAGTGATTGACCATCTAGTTTGACAGATATAATCTCGAGAAGTACTCAGGTTTAGGCTGCATGTGATATATTTTGCAAGCGAACGAGCGAATGGTGGGGAACGGACGGAGAGACGGCAACAGTGTACGCACGGCCAGGCGCTAAGTGATTGACCATCTAGTTTGACAGATATAATCTCGAGAAGTACTAAGGTTTAGGCTGCATACGATATATTTTGCAAGCGAACGAGCGAAGGGGGGAAGGAGGCAGTGTACGCACGGCCAGGCGCTCAGTTTGAACAGCTCACATGCGTCGTCTGAATAGGCAACCTTTTCTGTGTGTTAAGGCATAGCCCGGATAGTTCCGTCAAAAAGTTTACTCGCAATGTCAGATCAAAAATACTTTTAGAATACATTTTACGAAAGCAAATGATATTCGTACTATATCTAGTGGCACTGAGTACGTATATATGGGCTTTACAAAGTTATTGATTACGATCCGAACAAATTATCAAATTTTAATAATTTCTTAATTCAACTGTCTCATGGGGGGGACCACCTTGACAATTAACATCAACATCGGAAATTGGATTATTGTTATTGTTCATGAAATTCATAAAAAACGAAATGAAACCAAGATTAAAAATACCGAATATGATTAAATGAAAAAACAATAACAAAGCAACGAGATAGATATTTAGATGTAGCCAATAAACTATATATAAACTTACAAAGACTGAAAACACAAAAATTTAAAATATTTTTGTGTATCTGTCCATCGACGCCACGCCTTAACCGTTAAGATGATCTGACTCAAAATTCATATCAAGGAGTTTTGGAAAACTGTCTGGAGTACCCTTTTTTATTATGAGCTTAAGTTTAACTCCTAAACTGTCTGATTTTGTGGCCACGGCAATTTTATGAAAATCACAATTTTAAAATTTAAGGACATACATATAGAACAAAATCAAACTCTGTCTACATACTGACTTCATATTTCTCTATTGTGCTATGTTCCTTAAGAACCATTACAGCATTATGATTCCATGATTTTCTATTCATAATAAATAATTTATTATTTACCATATATAAAATAAAACAATGACCATATGACATACAGTCTAACAAAAATGTGGTGATTAAACGGTCCAGTGTTAGGTATAAAGCTAATTCTGCTACCCTACTCGAAAAAAAAATAAGAAAAAAAAATTTTGATAGGCTAGTCTAAGGCTCTATGAATCTAAGATAATGAAGTTTTTAAATTTACTCCAGGAAAAAAATTAGAAAAAACTATAATTTTTGCTCAAGTAATTGCTTTTTGAATTTTAGTTTCAATGCATTTACTGATAAAGAGTATTGAAGTATATCCAAAATGTCCAAACTGGGAAATTTGGTACAAAAATGCTATGTTAATATTATTTTTCCTTCTTGAGTTAATGTATTTCTGACCTTAATGTTATTTTGTTATAGAGATATTCGAAGGTTTTAGTTTTTAATAATTTATAATAAAAGCAAATGATATGAGCTTTGCGTCTGCTGAACATATTTAGCCAGTTTGCAACATTAAACTTATGAAATCCTTTGTCTTTTCTTTATGGAATAAATGAATCTAAGTCAGGAGTTCTGAACCTTTTGAATTCTACGAGCATCATAGGCATCTAGGCAAGAAGAATAGACTGTATCGCAATAGTTGAAGTGAGACAATACAAGTGAATCACATATAAGTATAAGTAAGCCATAAGCCAAGCATAATTTGGTTCTAATGTAACAGCTGGCACTATTATATATATTATAATATATATATATATATATATATATATATATTATATATATATTATATATATATATATATATATATATATATATATATATATATATATAATTGATTAACCCTGTATAAGTTGCTCCATAGACGAATGGATTTATTAGGTGAAATTATTCATGAATAATGTCAATTTCTCTTTGAATGTTTATCAAGGATTTATATATCCAGTTGGGAAAATATTTCAGCAAAATGAATGTTATATCGAAAAATCTCCGTATTCTACGCAGTTATTGGCGACGTAGTATGCAACAATGTTGCAAAGTCAAAAAGGACAGCATAGTCAGCAGTGAGACACCTGGGCCCAAGAAGCATCCATAATCGTAAACAAGACGCAGTTCTGCATCAGCATTTCCAAACTTATAAAAGGATGTCCCGATCAGAGGAGCGTCACTTATATTCCCTTAGGCGTCCGTGTATTTCCATATACGTAAAATTGTATTTATATTGTATAAAAATAAAAAGGTTTTAAAAAGAAGTTTTCTACAAATCCACTTTAACAAATTGGCGCAGTCGTGCGGATTTCTACAACACCCTGAAAAACCAGGGTGGTGGTTTTCAAACCTTCAAGAAGCAAGAACCCAACACAAGACGAGAAGACGGTCTCTGTGGCCCTGAGAAACACGCAAAACGAGGCTCATCCCCGGGTAGCAACGCTCACACAGTCAAAAGGATTTCATCTTGCATCACCCAATAGCAAGCGAAACAAGAAGAAAGAAACACGAAATAAGAAACAAGAAGAAAACCAAGAACCCTAGCAAGTAAGAAGAAAGAAAAAAGAAAAGACAAGAAGACGGTCTCTGTGGCTCTGAGAAACACGCAAAACGAGGCTCATCCCAGGGTAGCAACGCTCACACAGTAGAAAGGATTTCATCTTCTGTCGCCTAGCAGTAGGAAAATAATTGTAAGTAACATAGAATCATCTTTTTCTAGTCATTAGATTTCAGCTGTATGAATTAAATTCAGCAGTACAACTGAAACTAACTATTAATTTTAAGAAAGTTCTGTTTTGTTCATCCCAAACAGCGACATACCCCATTTTTCACCCAATTTTACCCAAGTTTAATTGGAAAGTGATTCATAATGTCTATCTCTGACGACAATGATCATGATAACCTAGACGAAAATGTTCCCGAAATCGAACCTTATAGACTTTCAGAAATATTTTCAATTGTACCCGAATATGACGGAGATCCAATCTCCTTAAGTACCTTTTTGAATTCCTGTGATCATGCCCAACGTATGGCAATAGGTCAACAAAAAACTCTTTTGACTATTCATATCAGAAATAAATTAAAATCGAAGGCAGCCCAATTGATAAATTCACGAAACCCAGAAACGTATACAGATATCAAAAGTCTTTTGAATGCACACTTTGGTGATTCACGAGATTTAACATCACTAATCCAAGATTTGCAAAGAATAAAACAGGGAAATGGCGAAAATGCTCTCGCTTTCTTCTCTAGATTACAGACACATAACGCAAAAATGCTTTCGTGTATTCAGAAATCGAATTTGGCGCAAACAAAAAGCGACACAATCCAATTTAATAGAATCAATAGTACTTAATACCTTATTAACCGGACTAGAACCAAAACTCGGACATGTTATTCGTACGAGTAACCCAACCGACATGGTGGAAGCATACCTTAGAATAAAAAAGGAACTCCAACTATCCTATTTCGAAACCCAAAAATTCGGACAATCCAATTCAAACAATAAAGGATTAACTTCTTTTCAACCAAGAAAATTACCAACTAATCCACGAATCCAATATTCAACTTTTAATAGAGAACCAAATCCCAATTTTTCACATTTGAATCAAAATCCCCAATTTTATCAAACCCTCATTTTTATCAAAATCCAAATCCAAATTTCAATATGAATCCAAATCCGAACTTTCAGAGATTCCAAAACTCACAAACAGTATAAACAGTTCAGTCAGACACTCTTCAAGACGAAATAAGTATACTAGAGGAAACTATAAACGAACTCTCTACTGACGGAAACTTATAAGATAATTATATAGGAAAACTAAAAAAGGAGAAGGAATACATAATGGAGGAAGCTATGAGGACAGAATCGGAAATGAGCGATATGCTTAACGAGCAAAAGAAAATAATTAAAGAAATGGAGACAGAAATCAAAGCTCTTGAGTCGCAAAAAATTACCAATTGTATTGGAACACAAACAGTGGACAATGTGAAACAAAAAATCCTGTCAACCTCTAATGATGACCTGCTATCTAATGAAATAATCGAGATAGTAAATCAATCTATAACAAATGATATACAGTCAAATGAACTATGTGAACATATCCCTACCAGCCGCCCTGACCAGGAACACGAAAAAGATGAAAATTCGAATAATGAAAATCAGATAATACAATCACTACTAGGCGAAAACAACTGCAATGACGAAGAAGACTTCGCTGACCGAAATCATGCTAATCCCCATAGAAAAATGTTTATCTGTGGAGACCAATATGCGACAGGGTTTCCCAAGGCCATCACTAGAATCTCGGATACATCCAGATATACCATAAATGTGAAAATAAAAAACAACATTGAGCTCTGTACATTGACGGAAAATATATTTAACGACACGGTCAGCTATGGCCAGGAAGATATAATCCTCGTTATGTTCAATACAACAAACATAAGCAATAGTAAAACTCTACACTTGTTTCTGAAGAATATTCTAAGTCTTGGAAGATCTACAAATCTCATCATTATCTCAGAATGCAATAGTTTTATGACAAAAATATTAATAGACTAATTTTAACCGAATAAAGACATTTAGGCGAGCTAATAGAAATTGCTCCATACAATTTTATAGCACAAAAACAAAAAAGGCAGCAAATTTGAAATTATGGAGAGAATGAAAAGAGTTCTAGAACATATATCTCGAAATCAACAAAATATTGTCTTAAAAACTGTTGTACTAACTGAATCAGCTGTGACTGAACCAGTATCTCCTTCTGCTACCGAGTCATCAAATTCTTTTTTAGACGAAGTTCTGATATCCAGAATAGAGGAATAAATATTAACCAAATATATCGTATCGATTGATACAGAACATGATACTGATTTCAGTGAGACATTTGTCTCTAACTCTAGCATAGGAACTTTGGAAGTAATACTAATATTGAAAATAGGTTTATCTGTTTTACGATCAAAACATCCAATGTATCAGTAACAAAACTGTACTTATAGATGAGATATTCAATGGAGAAAAGACCGTGACTTTCTTCTCATTACGGAACATTGGCAGAATGCCGAACAACTGGAAATTTTAGTTGAAAAACTTTGATCTGTGTGCCTTCAAGAGAGAAAAGAAAGGAATCACTCGAAATAATTTTATTGTATTATATAGAGTTTTTAAGAGGGATTTTAGAAGTTTGTGGAATGAATCACCTAACGGGATTATCATAATTTGTATTGTATTATATAGACACCTAACGGTGATTTTAATGAATTTCTGATACTATTTAACGGAATTCTGTCTATCATAGATAATAAAGCAACAACGTTAGTTATTGGTGGAGACTTCAATATCAATTTTATGGTTGATAGTGCCAACCTTACACTATTGGAAGACTTGCTTTCCTCTTATAAGATTGAAATTAGTTTAAGAATACCAACAAGAGTAAAGGCAAATTCCATGACATGTATTGATAATTTTTTAATTAAGACAAATTACCCTACAATGTAGCAGTAGTAGACCTTAATTTATCTGATCATTACTCACAAATCCTGAGAATTGCTACTAATCCACACAACAAAACCAGCAATGGTAGAGACAACAAATTTTTCTATCGTCGGGATTTTTTGTGATGACAATATAAGGAGATTCCGTGATTACCTGCAGCACGAAGACTGGATAGAGATATTTGCGCAACAGTGTCCTAACTTGGCATATGAGGCTTTCACAGAGCTTCTATTATATTATTTTGAAATATCTTTTCCATCAAGAAAGGTATCTACCGGACCACGGAGGAAGAAATCTGATCCGAAAAAAACGATGTCCCCCGAGCTAGAACACCTAAAGAATAGAGTTTCACTGTACAATATGCTAGCAAAGAATGACACCAACTATAGTGAAATTTGTAGGCAAGCTAATAAAGAATATAGGGAAGAACTAAAGGCTATAAATATAAAATATCATGATGAACTGATTATTAATTCTGACAACAAATCTAAAACAACATGGAAAATTATCAACGATTTACAAAAAAACAAACCAATAAACATGAACTCATTTTATTAGAAAACAGTATACAATATTCGGGGGAAATATTAGCTGAAAAATTCAATGCTCACTTTACAAAGCCTCTGTCTGAAAATTTCTCATTAGATACTCGATTTCTTGAAAGTAACATCCCACTCAATGCCTCCACTTTTTTTATGTCTCCCATCACTGAAAGGGAGTTGGTACAGTTAATAAATAAACTGAAAAACACTAACTCATGCGGAACGGACCAAATATCAAACAAGTTGATCAAATGTTGCTCCTCTGAATTATGCACTGTACTCACCTTCCTAATCAATCTGTCAACAGAAAAGGGCATTTTCCCAAATAATTTAAAATTAGCCAGTGTATCTCCTATATATAAAAAAGGAGATAAAATGATCTAAATAACTACAGAGCAATCAGTATTCTCTCAGCATTTCTAAACTATATGAAATGAATTTAAAAGAGCAGTTAAATGCTTATTTTACTCGATGGAATTATTATCACCATCACAACATGGTTTCACAACTAATAAAGGCACTAATACAGCTCTTTGCGATTTTCACAGTCGAATAATAACGGCCTTGGACCAAAAAAAAATGTGTGCTTGGATTGTTTATTGATTTTTCACGTGCGTTTGATTGCGTGAATCACAGTCTTTGCTGGAAAAACTCTCGAGATATGGGGTTAGAGGTTGCGCTCAATTTATTGACCTCCTACCTAAAAAATAGGAGACAAATAGTAAAAATTGGGGAGAATACAAGCTCCAAAAAACATATTGCCGACGGTGTGCCTCAGGGATCCATTTTGGGGCCTCTATTATATTTAGTTTTTGCTAATGATTTATTGGTGTATCTGAATGGAAATTCTTCCACTCACTGTATATGTTATGCTGATGACACTAATATACTAGTTATTGAGGATGACCTAAACTCCCTTAAAAATACAGCTGAAAGCACTTTCAGTAAAGTTATCACTTGGTCTGAGAAAATAATTTAGAAATGAATAAAACAAAACCAAAATGCTTCAATTCATGATAAGACGACAACACCATGAGGTGAGTCTGTTTCAGAATACTGAATTATCATTGGATTCCACAACAACAACCAACATGTTAGGAGTTGTCTTCGACAACAATTTACAATGGAAGCCACAAGTAGATAATTTGTGCAAAAACTCAGAAATTCCTGCTACTCTTTAGGTTTCTCTCCAATCACTGCAGTCAAGAGATTCTACTTACGCTTTACTATGCCAATTTCAATTCTCATCTGAGGTATAGCATACTGAACTGGGGCACAAGTTCCTCTGTGGGTCGAGTGTTCATAATACAGAAATATGCAATAAGGATCATTGCTAAGTTGGGTTTTAGGGATTCCTGTAGGGAGCATTCCAGAACTTAAAAATATTAACAGTTGCAGGACTATATATACTTGAGGCGTGCACATATGTATACCGCAACAAAAATATATTGGCTACCAACAGACCACCACATACCCATTTGACACGAAATGCACACTTACTCCTACCCAGTCAACATCGCACTGCACTCTACCAAAGAAGCTTTGAATATCAGGGATGCAAACTGTACAACAAACTTCCCGGTGACATTAAAGCTTCAGGAAATGTACATATTTTCAAGGCAAAAGTTAAAAGCTCTTATTGTCAAAAAACTGCTACACTGTTGAGGAATTTCTGTCGTAACTTGTTTTGTGACGTGAACGTTTTCTTTATAGTTAATTACTGTCATATTTTTATATTTATATTTAATATTATTTCTTATTATTGTTTGTGACGTGTATGTGATGTTCCTTTACTCCGAGTTTTAGATTGTCTCTTTTCGACATCTTGATTTTTTTTTTTTTTTTTTTTTTTTTATTTCTGTCGTAACTTGTTTTGTAACGTGAACGTTTTCTTTATATACACCTAGAGTTATATAGTTATTGTCATATTTTTATATATATATTTCAAAATATTTATTATTATTGTTTGTGACGTGTATGTGATGTTCCTTTTACGTCCGGAGGTTTTAGATTGTCTCTTTTCGACCATTTCTTGATTTTATTGACGTTTTTCTATTTTTTATTTGTATTTTCACACTGTTGATGTACAAATTAATTTGTGAAAATAAAGAAATTATTATTATTATTATTATTATATTCCAGAACACTCGAACTCAACAATTTCCAAATCAACAACCAATACAATTTCAACGGAATCAATTCCAACAAAATCCATCACAAATGAGACCCATTCAACAAAACCAAATAAGACCTTCTGTTATCCAGAAAAATCCGAATTTTCCGAATCAAAGAGCTCATTACTTACTTTTATTATCAAGAAGACTCTTACTTTCCATCTGACATTGAAAATGATTATTCGCAATACGAATTACAATTGCAGGATTTTTACCAGCGCATAGACCGAGACAAGCCACCTATTGTGGAAGAAATTCCAGACGATCAGATTATGAACAACTTTACAACGCAAACGAATTTATTGGAAATACAAGACAAACAACCGGAGAAGATCAATTGCACGAATACAGTGAAATCTCAATCTCAAAACCCATCACAAATCAACAATTACCAGAAATTTATTTAAATACAGTAAACTCCAATAATTTGTATTATATAAATGATTCTACAGGGAAATACAAAATTTTAGTTGATACAGGAGCAGGAATTTCAATTTTCAAACCACATGCCGTAGAAAAATATCCTTATCATCGATCACCTGAAAATTTGTCTATACAAGGTATTAGTAATGAAAACATTTTGATTAAAGAATCTGTTATGATACCTTTTAACGACACAGATTTACATAAGATTTATATTCACGATCTTGACATGGAATTCGACGGACTTTTAGGTTCAGATTTTTCAGAACACTATGATGGTATAGTTGACATTAAAAATCGTAAATTAATTACAAATTTCAAAGAAGTCCCTCTTTTTAAAATCGAAAAACAAATTCTACCAGAAAATTTGAAAATACCTCCAACTTTCAGACCAAAAATAGAAAATATAATTTTAATAGAAGAAAGGACAGAAAAAGTATTCAAATTGAAATCTGATTTGAAAAATTGTGAAGCTATACTGTTGCTAAAAAAAAAAAATTAATTAGTAAAAATTAACGAGAAAGGAGAATTTTTCACAACGATTGTTAATATAAATTGCATTTCAAAAATAATAGATTTTTCAGACTTGAAATTAGAAATAGTAAATGATTCAGAAACGGTAATGAATTATAATATTTCAGATTTTACTCAATATAACTTACAGACAGACAGAAGTCAAGAAATAAAAAACCAATTGAGACTTGACCATTTAAATGAGGAAGAAATGCCTTAAATTTTCAGATATATTTTATCTCGAAGGTGACCATTTGACTTTTACAAACGAAATTAAACATTAAATTGATACAGGTGACTTAAAACCAATTTTTACAAAATCTTATCGTTACCCCTACGTACATAAGAATGAAGTTAAGACTCAAATTTCGAAAATGTTAGAACAAAAAATTATCCAACCTTCTATTTCACCTTGGTCATCCCCAGTGTGGGTTGTTCCAAAAAAAAATGGACGCATCCGGAAAACAAAAATGGAGAGTTGTAATAGACTATAGAAAATTAAACAAAGTGACAGTTGACGACAAATACCCCCTTCCGAACATAACTGATTTACTTGATCAATTAGGACATTGTCAATACTTCACAACACTTGACTTAGACTCAGTTTTTCACCAAATTGAAATTGACCCAAAAGATATTTCCAAAACAGCTTTTTCAGTTGAAAATGGACACTATGAATTCCTCCGTACTCCTTTCGGTTTAAAAAATGCTCCAAGTACTTTTAACGAGTAATGGGCAATATACTCCTAGGTAACCAAAACGAGAGATGTCTAGTATACATGGACGATATCATTGTATACTCAGCAACCATTCACGAACATATTTCGAGACTAACGGAAATTTTTAAAAGATTACAAAAAGCTAACCTAAAAATTCAACCCGATAAATGCGAGTTTCTGAGAAAAGAAGTCGTCTAAAGACGGAGTTAAACCAAATCCCGAAAAGGTAGAATGCATTCAAAATTTTCCACAACCAAAGAATCCTAAAGATATAAAATCTTTCCTTGGACTAACTAGTTATTATAGGAGATTCATTCCTAACTTTGCAAACATTTCAAAACCATTGACACACCTATTACAAAAAGATGTCCCTTTCAATTTCACTTCAGAATGCTCTTTGGCATTTGAAACTTTGAAAAATTTCTTAGTTCAAAGTCCAATTTTAATTTATCCAAATTTCAATGAACCCTTTATTTTGACATGTGATGCAAGTAATTTTGCAATCGGCTCTATACTCTCGCAAGGTCCCATTGGAAAAGATCTTCCCATTGCCTATGCTTCAAGAACCTTATGTTCCGCAGAAACGAAATATTCCACAATTGAACGAGAATTATTAGCAATAGTATGTAGTAGTCAGTGAAACATTTCAGACCCTATTTATACGGTGGAAAATTTATTTTGGTAACAGATCATAGACCTTTCACTTGGCTATTTTCAATAAAAGATCCACTTGCTCGCTGGAGATTGAAATTAGAGGAATACTCTTATGAAATTATTTATAAACCCGGAAAAATCAACTGAACGCAGATGCCCTATCACGAATTAAAATTAATTATTTCAAGGAATGTGCTAAATTCCATTCAAATATTTTAATGGCAAATGAAGATGAGAAAGAAATATCTGACACTGAAACCGAAGTAGCTCAAGAAACTGTCTTAGAAGAATTAACTATTTTTTCGAGACTTTTTAAAGAAAAATCATTGATTGATTATTCAAAATTTGCATTTACAAACGAATAACTTTTAGACAAGAGTCATAAGAACAATTGTTTTTCCCTAAAGAAATAAAACAACAACTATACATGAAAAAAATTTTGAAGACATTTTTGAGGAAGAACCACATTTTCTTTATAACAAAATTAATGTTTTAACTAGTAAATCCATAAAAAATAGGAAATATTTCATGTTATATGAGCCTTACAATGCAATCGAATATATGTTTAGTTCCCTTTATAGAGATCGACACATTTTTTAATAAGATTCAATATATCATGTTGAAAATAATCCAGATCTCCCAATCCAAGAAATGTCATACATTTTAGCAGATTGTAACGAATTTTTCGTTACTTCCTTATACATAACCAATTTCTCATAATGTTTCCGGTTATCCTTGCGGTCGTACGGATCAGTAGTCACTGCTCAGATCTCAGATCGACTTTTGACAGTGTGACCGTGACATTTCATTTTCGTGTCGATCGGATTTATCGAGCGCGTGGTTTTTCCAAGTGTTTTTAAATAGAGAAAAACCCGAGAATGTTTTTTTTTTTTAAACAGGGAATTGGTGATTTCGTCGAACCGAGAGGATAATCGTTCTCTTTTTTTATTTGAACGTCGAGATAGGCAGGTGGACTGAGTGAATTGATTTTGGTACGTAAGATCTATAAGTTAAATAAGTTTCACTGCTGGAGTTTAGTTAAGTAATATTATTCTCTTTATCTTTCAATTAATGTTGTAGCTGATTAGCATTTTATTCTTTTTCCTTAGCTTGTAATATTAGAATTCTTGGATATACCGCATGGTAATTTTTGAAGGTTAAATATAGATATTTCGGCCATTTTGACAAATCATTCATAGTACATATTGTGGCTAAGATGCCTAAAAACCCTGGTGTATTCACTGATTCGATTTTGTTTAGAATTTTTGGGGGACAACAAATGAAAAACGTTAAATTCTGCTTAGAACTTCATTAGTAGATGGCGCGGTTAAGGAATGTTTGTTGTTTGTGTCACGCAAAATGTCAAACTTCAAACCTATGAAATGTTCTTTTTCTGTCAACATTACTTCATGCAAAAAATTGTGAATTGATCGTTTACAAATATTATAGTGCTACGAACAAGATCCCGCTCAGAACAGTTGGCGCGAAAATGAGATGAAATCCTCGAAACTTACTACAATGTTTACATCTGTCTGTCAAAAATCAGATTTTTCTTGAGGTCTACCTGGCGATTCTTTCAAAGTTATTTCTTCACAAATGGCCTTTTTCGGATCATGGAAACTTCCACGAAGGAATGAGAAAAGGTAGGAGAGTGGACTGATGTCTCTAGATGATGAATTAACTTGAAAATTGAGGGGATTGGAAAATGTCCCCGATGACATTGTTCCATTAAACTTTCCGATACAAACTATTACCAAGCCATTCACAGCCCATCTCTGCCAGACTATTACCTCTCTAACAACCTTCTGACATGAACAAAATCAGAGAGTTCATTGTAGATATCATAAAATCTGTTGATGAAGTTGAGAAATTGATGAATCCTGGTGTGCGACAGTCTAGGCTGCTTCCGGCTATCTTAGAATGACTTCGCCGGAAAAAGTGAGCCCTACTAACAAAGATGAGGGGAGAAAAAAATAATCTAAATGCTTTTCTTTTATTTTTCAGTAACACCCCGCATAAGATAATCGGAGGAGAGCGATCTAAACCAAGCAGTTGTTCGGAAGAACAAGGCCCACTCCCAAGATCGATAAGGCTAATGACTATGATTAGGATGATTATCACTTTTTAATTAACACATGAATTTCAAAAGTAAGCGTGGACTTTTCATTCCATGAAGATATATTGATTTTGGCTAGTGAATTCCGAACCGTCCCATGGGGTCACATAGCTCTTTGGAAGAAAGTATCCACTATATTCAGAATTTTCCAATACGTTTAGTCAGCAGACTGTCATCTCATGGGAAAAAATTTATGCAAAATATATTTAATATAAAAAATAAATATGAAAGTGATAATAAAATTATTTGACTTGCTAGTTACTAGATACATTACAATCACAAGTTGAAAACAATTATTCCAATGGGCAAAGGTTCAGAGAAGATTCAAATTAATTTATACATATAGGAGTCATTTGACTAGTAGTGGAATAATATTAGATTTTAGCTTCAGAAAGTTAGGGGACTGCGGGAACTTTTTACTGTACATTAGTGATGATGTAAGGAACAACATATAAAAAGTTACTTACCATAAAGTAGGTATGTGCTTAATTAATTATTTAACAAATAAGTTGCCAAATTACATTGTATATTGATTATTAAAAAAAATGAATAAATAATGGTGCCACTCGCAAAAATGGGAAAATTGACATAAAAAAGGTAGATACAATTTTTCTTTAAAATAAAAACTGTAAGCTGCAGAATTTTTTCGCTAACGTGCGAAAAAAATGTGAGGCGGCGACTCTGAAGTGCAGCGCTGGAGGAGCACGTCGCCACGAGCGAAAATGGCCAATAGTATCAAAATGGCAGCTGTTGAGAAACTTCGCAATATTTCATTTCCATACCCAATATAGGCAAACTATAAGTCGTTTGATAGAGCTTCACTATCTCACAAATTTTACTTTTATTGGTTTGAAAGCTCAATTAAGTAATTGTATGTAATTTACAGCACTTCATAAAATCATTATCCGCTCCATCATAAGATTTTTATCACGAGCAAACAGGGACAGAAATACATAAGTACCAACTCGGTGGAGCTGTATCAATAGAAAATTACTCATACAAAATAAATTGGTACGATTGATTTGTTGAAAATATAAACAGGATGTTCATAAAACCAGATGTGGAATCATCTGCGACTGAAAGATAAACTTTAGTCACTATCTTCCATCGTCAAGATAACCTCTTGTGGGGTATTCATGTTGAAAAGGGAAAAAATAACTTCATTTTAATCGTGGATTTTTCAATTCGCAGAAAAATATTTCCATCAATATTCAATTGAGAATGTTTCCCTTTTCAAAATTGGTACGGTTCATAATTAGAATTATTTCGGAACCCTCTCGAAAATTCTATATAACACTCAGGCTTATTATATATATATATATATATATATATATATATATATATATATATATATATAATACTGACAATATATAATAACCATGATAACACTGACATAAGTACATGGAATAGTTTGTTCTAAAATATGTTACATCGATCGATCAACCTCAAAATATTTCACAACGAATTGACATAACCTTAAAGGCGACAAAAGCACAATCACAGAACGGATCAGGAGACACAAATCACAAAAACACCCTGTGTGGTATGAAATTGCAGTTTACTGAATTATGACAAGAAACGACGTCGGCGCCATCTGAAACTCTAGATAACTCCCTCTATCAAGTGGGCTGTTGTCCCCCAGTTTGTCCCAATATTTTACAGGTATAAGTGAATACACCATGTTTTTAGACATCTTAATTGTGGCTAACGTAACATCTGTTCCGAATATTGGGAACTGATTTTTTTTCATTGGAAATCAGTTCTACGCTTTTGCATTTTTTAGGTACCAAGTAATTGGTAATTTCGAATGGACTAGAGCTTACTTACCTCACACGACCAGTGGATTGTTCCAAGGATTCTGATAGAAGTGAAGGGCGAATTCGATTGTTCTGGGACAGTTTGGAGTGACTAATAGGACGGCTCTCTGGTAAGCAATTTTCTTTATTTCATAACTATATGTTTATGAGAGTAATTTTCTTTTCTCTTGAGAAATAATTGCTTATGGAGAGAGTTGTACCTCTGGCCTAACGGTCTCAGAACACTCGATTCGATTCAATATATGCCTCAAGCGTAAAGTTGATTTCCGTTTAATAAATTTCTTATATCTATTACTCTATTCAATTCCCAGTGTGGCTTATTTGATTTTTGATCGTTGCAGAGTCAATTCACTTCAGTTACTACCTTGTCGCCAAGAGCAGGGAGATTCACAAAAATTTTTGAGAATTACCTGTTTATCGATTTGAAAAGGGAATTGCCGCCCTATTTCAAAATTATCTTTATCTAAGAGAGTTGTGCCCACTGAAAGACGTGAGGTCTCCCTCTTCAGTTATCTTTAAAAATTCTTCAATTAAAATAATTGTTCAACATTATCTTTTTCTAAGAGAGTTGTGCCCACTGAAAGACGTGTGGTCTCCCTCTTCGGTTTATCTTTGGAAATTCTTCAATAAAAAGAATTATTTCACTTTATCTTTATCTAAGAGAGTCGTGCTCACTGAAAGACGTGTGTCTCTCTCTTCTTATCTTGGCTGAAGAGTATACTTTTACTCTGACTATTATCTTGGTTCAGAAACCCTATATTTTTTGTAGCTTACTAGAGTATTTTGGTTATAACGCTATATTTTCCTTTGGCACTTGCTTTAAAATAGTATATTTTTGCACTGGCAACATTTAAATATTTTGCTTTGAAATAGTAGATTTTTTCTCTGGCAATTTAATAGTGTTTTGCTTTAAAATACTATATTTTTTCTCTGGTAAAATTTCAAGGAAATTTTTATATTTCTTTTGGAATACCTTTCCTCATTAAATTTTTTTACCCTTCTGGTACATAGAATCACCTTATCAAAACTTATTTGTTTCAAAACTTAACTGAATTTGAACATAACGTTTTGGGTGAGGTTTGTTTTGTTTGGTTTTAAATTTTGTTCATTTTTAATATTTTTTTTAAATTATTAAAATTAACTTGTAAATTTAACTCCAGAATAGCAGATTGGATTGCTATTTATTATCTTTGTTCTTTCACTGTAACTTTCCAGTTTTTTATATAGACTGAGATTTTCATTGTATGCTATCATTTGCATCTATCTTTTGACTCTCGATTAAAATTTGAAACATAAAACTTGAGGTTCAAAGGATATCCTTCGTTCTCCCCTTTTTGTACATATTTTGATTCCTATCATCTTCTTCGCATGATATATACCACGGAGGGAACCCATCTACGGAGACAGAAGGACTAGTAACCTGGGAGGTCTTACAGCACATCCATATCAGCACTGGTCCGTGAAGATCAACTAAATTCACGCCGATAAGGGGGTCTAAGACCAACTATAGAACCACCCACGACCATCTTCATCGTAACCGCTGAAACCAAGTTCCTCCTAGAACCGCTAGGACCAGCTTCAAGAAACTAGCCTTCATCTCTCCCACTCAAGAACTCCGAAGGTATATCCGTGGCACCAACAACTGGAGGAATCATAGTTGTAAATGTTCGGGTTTTGATCAGTCGAGAATACTGGTTTTTTATGTAATTTCTCAATTTTTGTTCACAGAAATCAATACTCTTATAGTATAATTGTCAACCTGTTTTTTTATTGTCCAATCATTTTAATTCCATCTGGAATAAATTTGTTAAGTTGATTTATTGCATATTTATTTGCCTTCCCATACAAGCTAGGTAACATTTATTTAATTTTATTTATCTTTGACTTTTGTCTTTAGCAAGTCTGGCGCCCAACTCTTGAACTAGTCAAGTTAATTAATGTATAATTTTTTTAGTGGCCAAATTTGATTAACTAGGAAAAGTCATTAATTGAACCTTACTCACGGCCTAACCGTATTCATCTGAGCAGCCTATCGGCAAAGTGATTTCACCTTCTTAAATTTGAATCATATAATTTAAAATCTGGGGTTCAGAAGTAAGGGGTGTTGCAAGATGATAACGAAATCAAATTTCAAATTTGCCAAGATATAGTTTAGATGCCAGATCAAGATCAAATCCCCTTGATTCTAGATCAATATCACAATGGAAAAGCAAATTTACCTAGAGGTATTAATGAAACCTTAAGAAGAATTAGAGAAAAGTATAATTGGCCCGGTGTCACTAGAGATGTGGAAAAACACGTAAAGGAATGTGAAACATGCCAAAACACTAAAATTTGCGACAGAATTTAAATAATCCACTAGTTTTAACTGAAACACCGAATATACCCTTCGAAAGAATCAGTGTCGATATTATGGAAATTCCAAATAAAAATTATGCTTTAACAATTCGAGACGAACTCACAAAATTCACCCAGGCTTATCCAATAGAAGATAAATCTGCAAAGTCAGTAGTCAACACACTTTCAACATTACGGAACACCTTTACGAGTACATTGTGATAGTGGAAGAGACTTAAATAATCATACTATGAAGGACTTGTGTACCTTATACGACATCAAATTGACTTTTTCAAGTGTAAATCACCCTCAAGTAATGGAAGCCTCGAACGGTTTCATGCAACCCTGATGGAAATGATTAGAGCACATCAAACGGAAAACTCTGATGAACACCCTTTAAATGTTCTCCCATATGCGGTTATTTGTTACAATAACACAAAAAATAAAACTCATGGATTCACCCCATACGAATTAATATTCGGACACACCTCAACTAGACCACCTGAAACTTTATATAATGAAAATAATTTAATAACTAAATATATCCGAGACTTGAATAATCAAATCTCGTATTATTACCAAATTGCTAGACAAAAAACGGAGCGCAGCAAATAAAAAGCCAAGATACGCTTCGATAAAGACATTAAACATGATCCCCATGATTAATAATAATAATAATGCAAAAGCAAAATAATACAAAAACAGAAATAATGTCGCCAGCAAGATGGGTCAAGTCAGAAAGTATGGCTGAGGTATTCAGCAATGGTATAAGGTTCTATTTTCAGAAGAATCTTATGAATACCCTTTTTGAATTCACCGAGTTTATTCATTTGTTTGATACTGGTGGGGAGTTTGTTGAACATTTGAATGCTTTGATAGAAAGGGCTCCTCTCTGTAACAGTTAGTCTATGTTTTGGGTACACATAATCAAAATTTCTAGTGTTATATACATTTTGTGGTAGACTATTTTCAAAAAGATGTTTGTTTCTAAAAAGGAATAATAAGAGTTCTTGTATATAGACTCCTATAAGTGTAAGTATTTTAAGACTACTGAATTTGCCTCTACATGATTCTCTTGAATTTAGTTTCAGCAGGTTCTTAAGGCTCTTTTTTGTACAATAAAAATTTGCTCTGCATTTCTACTACCTCCATAAAAGATAATCCCATATCTACACATAGATTAAAAATTTGAATGATAGACCATTCGGATTACATCTGTATCAACGTACTGACCAATAACTCTCATCGAATACAACACTGAGTTCAACTTTTGACAAACATTTTGAATATGGCTGTTGAAACTCAGTGTGCTGTAGGTAAGGTAGGAGATAAAGTCTACGTTAAAGAGAGTCAGATTGGAAATAAACTCCAAAACAAATTTAATGGACCCTTTCAAATTCTTGAAATTTTCAAGAATTCAGCCCTTTTGAAGAATTTAGAAACAAAGCTACAATCAAAAATAAATTTCGACAGAATGAAATCTTATTCTGAATAAATTCATTTTAGATAAAAATGCTGTTCCTCGCAGTTATCACATTAATTATAGCGATGGCATTCGGACAATACGACGTGGTCCCCATCAACAACACCATAGGTATTTATTATCAAAAGGATAATCTGAGACTCTCAAATGAGAAGTGGACATTACTTGTTTACAAAGATATACTTGCAATAGGCAACGCTTTGAATCATAATCATGAATTATTAAAAAGCTCAGTATTATTTTTAGAAACTGATAATACACGGATAAACTTTCTTTATGCAGACGTTAAAACTCATGTTAGTTTATTAACACAAATTGCCGAATCATTAGATTCAAAACTTGAAGAAATATATTTAGATTCAAACTATATTGGAAAAAGAAAACGAGTTAAAAGAGGACTGATTAATGGTATTGGTACTTTTTGGAAAGCCATTACCGGCAATTTGGATAGTAGTGATGGTGAATATTTCAACGAATGTATTAATAAAATTACGTGAGATGAATATCAATTGGAAAACCTATTGAAAAATCAGATCTCAGTAACTACATCAGTAATAAAAAGTTTTATTACAACTATTCAAAAATTACAAATTGACGAGGAGACATTCAACAAGGATCTTAAGGAGATCGAAGAATCCATTTTAGATATTTCAAATTATATATTAGTCATAGACTCAAAAATAAAAACTTTGGAAGTCTGTGAATCACTTATGGAAAGCTATTTGTTTATTGAATCATATTTAGACGACATTTTGGATTCAATCACTTTCGCAAGATTGAAAATACTCCATACCTCAATAATTACCCCATGGGATTTAGAACATGCCCTTCAAGATATTTCACAATCAGCAAAGAAAAGTAATTTACCCCTTCCTGCAAAAATTCATCCATTGCTCAATATTTGGATTTGTTTGAACTTCAGGCCTTTCTGACCGAATCACTAGTTGTTTTTATTCTAAACATCCCTCTTGTTGAACCTGAATTTTATACTTCCTATCAATTATACCCCATTCCTATCCATGACAACAGGACTGGACTTTCTCATATTTTACCTACAAACTCAAAATATATCGCGAAAGAAGATGATTCCATGTTGTATTTTACACCTCAAAATTTGGATGATTGTAAAATTTTAGGACCCAGTTTAAGAATTTGTTCAAATATTTTGCCGTATCCTATAGATAACGATGCTATTTGTGAGGCTCAATTATTTAAATATTCAGTCAAAATACCTAGAACTTGTCAGATGTCTATAACTATAATGTATTTAATTTGGATCCGTATATCTGGTTCATAACACTATCAGATCGAAAAGGGAAACATTCTCGATTGAATATTGATAGAAAGATTTTTCTGTGAATTGAAAAATCCACGATAAAAATGAAATTATTGTTTGTGAATGTCTAACATAAAACAACTACTTCCCCGGCTAAAGCCACGCTGGACATTGAACTACATCTGATAGATATTCTGAAAAGACCCTAACTCAAAAGAAAAAATCTAAAATTGAAAATTTGCATTTTCGTTCAGATAGTTATTTGATTTTCTATTCCAGTCTTAATTAAGAACTCATGAAGATGAATGAGGCAAAGAAGAATGTTTTCCAAAAAAAGAGTACTTATCAGAAATCACTCGTAACGTTGACGCAAGAGAGACATCGCATTCACTAGGTCTTCAATACATTTTTGTCGACGAAAATCTATTTTACGCTTCCACGATCATCAGGAAGGCCGGAAGAAATGGGAAACACATTTTTAAGAAGCAATCTCACTTTGCAAAGATGGAAAAAGTTAGAATCATTTCTTTTGGAGAGACACTTTGAAATTAGTGTTTTAATGGTATTGGTACTTTTTGGAAAGCCATTACCGGCAATTTGGATAGTAGTTGTAATGTATTTGATTCCATTATGTTTTCTTTACCGACTGTACCGCGCATCGCTACTTTGTTTATTTCTTAGGTAGACTTTTTATATAGGTCGTTTTTCCACACCTGCTATTGTTGGGAAACGGCAGTTCTAATCGAATACTTCTGGTAAACACTGAGTTTAAAAATAAAGAAGTTAACTGGGAAATTCATTGTTTTCATTTCATTGTTTAAAACCCCCAGAATAAGCATTGGCGACGAGATAAACCATTATAAGTTCGAGTTGTTACCAAATACGATAAAATGGCGAATTAGGGACACATCAGAGAGTTTGATCCTCATACTAGTGATTCGACAATCTTCATTCGCAGACTGGATAACTACTTCGTAGTGAATGTTATAACGGACAACATAAAAAAACGTGTCATATTATTGAACGCTCTTAGTGAAGAAGCCTACAGATTAATCTACAATCTAGCATTACCTAATAAACCAGAAGAAAAGGAGTATGCAGATTTGACAAAATTGTTCAACGACCATTTCAAAGACAGTGAGTCAGTGTTTGCCTATCGTTACAAATTCTACAATGCAACAAAATCACCACAGGAAAGTTCTTCGGAGTGGGCCGCAAGGGTAAGAAGTCTTGCTTCATGCTGTGAATTCGATGCAAATGTACTCGATATGCTATTAAGAGACCGTTTCGTTATCGGTTTTGAAAATGGAACAGTACAAGATAGACTTTTCGAGGAGCAGAAAGACTGTTCATTCAATGATGCCATTCGAATAGCTTCATGCAAAATGGCCGCCTAGCAGAATACGTTGTTGGAGGGACCAGATATCAAGGTAGAACCAGGTCTTCATCACGTGTCACACAGGAAGATACGTCACATTAGGCATCCTGCGCAGAGTCGATCGTCAACGAGTGCAAGTGCGAGTCGACCGTCAACAAGTGCAAGCCAAAAATGTGAAGTTTGTGGAAGGGGAAATCATCCAACAATCAAGTGTCGTTATCGCGAGTTTACGTGTAGTGTGTGCAAAATCAAAGGACATTTGGCACCAGTATGCCCAAACAAACAAAATAGGAAAAATAATTCAAGGAATTTTCAAAATTTTCTAGAAGTAAATGATGAAGAATGTTTTTCAATTAATTCAAGTTTGGTAAGTAATGAACCTTATTATGTCAAAGTTATGATCGATGAGAAAGAATATAATTTTCAACTGGACTCGGGAGCAAGTATTTCAGCGGTTTCAGAGAAATTTTATTTGATCAATTTCAATAACTATTCTCTTATTCCATCGGACAAAGTTCTGCATTTTTATAATGGCGATGAAATGATTCAATTGGGAACTTTTCGAGCTAAATTATTGTATAATGATGTTTCACACTTCATAGATATATTTGTCATAAAAAATGGGGCAATTCCAATATTGGGGCGCGATTTCATGAATCTTTTTAAAGTAAATATAACGGTTTCAGTGAATTACTCCGGTACTCATACTAGTATCGAGAATATTATAGAAAAATACAAAGAAGTATTTGAGCCAGGACTCGGAACTTTTTCTAAAGGAACTGTAACGTTAAAATTAAAAGATGAAAAATTACGCCCAGATTTTTTCGTGCTAGGCCCTTGCCTTATGGTATAAAAGATAAAGTTGACGCGGAACTAATCAGATTAGTAGAGCTAAGAATTTTGAAAACCGTTGATTATTCACCTTGGGCAACTCCCATCGTCCCAGTAATGAAAAAGAACGGTTCAGTTCGCATATGTGGCGATTTCAAAATAACAATCAATCCTGTTCTTGAAATTGGCCACTTTCCACTTCCCAGGATAGACGATTTATTTTCTAGGTTACAGGGTGGTGCAATATTCTCAAAAATAGATCTATCTCAAGCGTATGCGCAGATATGCTATAAATCAAAAGAACTTGTAACGATATCTACCCATAAGGGTTTATTTCAATATCAATGCCTACCTTACGGTGTTGCATGCGCCTGTGCCAAATTCCAGAATATTATGGAGTCACTATTACAAAATATTGAAGGATCCGTAGTTTTTCTAGATGATATTTTAGTTTGCGGAAAAAATAATATTGAGCATAATTTGCGACTCGATCGTTTACAAGAAGCTGGTTCAAAAGTCGGTGTCGATAAATGTAGTTTTCATCAGTCCGAAGTACAATACTTGGGTTATGTAATCAATAAGGACGGTTTGCATACGTCTCAAGACAAACTTCTTGCGATAGAGAATGCTCCAGTTCCTGAAAACGTCACTCAATTGAAATCCATACTAGGAATGAAAAATTATTATGGTAAATTCATTCCCAACCTTGAAACAGTGCTGAGTCCGTTATATAGCTTGCTTAAAAAAGATAGACAATTCATTTGGAGTCGTGATTGTGATTCAGCATTCAGAAAGATTAAAGATTTATTAATGTCAGCAAGTGTATTAACGCATTATAATCCGGACTATGAGTTGAAACTTACAACTGACGCAAGTCCTTATGGTATTGGATGTGTAATTAGTCATGTTTTACCGAATAAAGTGGAGAAACCTATAGCATATGCGAGCTGTACGCTCTCAGATGCTGAAAAAGGTTATAGCCAGATTGAGAGAGAAGGTCTCAGTATAATTTATGCCTTATGCAAGTTCAATCAGTACTTGTACAATAGAGAATTCACCTTGGTAACTGACAATAAGCCCTTGATGGCAATTTTCAATCCAAAAAAAGGTATACCGCAATATTCAGCGAATAGGTTACGCCGCTGGGCAGTAATCCTTTGCAATTATCACTATAAAATTGAATACGTAAAGTCCGCAGAAAATTACGCAGATTTTCTTTCACGTTTACCTATACCTAGTGACGGTGAAAATGAGTGGAAATCTGTTGATGTTGATTATTTCAATTATTTTTCTGAAAATGGATTAGAAACTGTTCATTTCGAGCATATTAGACAACACGTACAGTTTGACGAAGTCTTACAAAAGGTTATCAAATACGTTAGAATTGGTTGGTCTTAAAGTTCGAAGAATAGCGCAAAATTCAAACAATTCTATCCAATTAGACATGAACTTTCAATTGAAAATAACATTTTACTTTGGAATCATCGAATTGTAATACCGGACGGACAAAAAAGCGCATATTGGCACAGCTTCATTCGTCTCACTTAGGTGTCGTCAAGATGAAAAGCATTGCTCGTAATCATTTTTATTGGCCTGGAATCAATGACGATATCGAAAGGTTGTCCAAATCATGTCAAAATTGTTCTCTCAATAAGGCCAGTACTCCAGAACAGACATTAATTCCTTGTCAATGGCCTGAAGAAATTGTTCACAGAATACATATTGATTATTTTGGACCATTCTTAAATCACTACTATTTAATTGTGCTAGACGCGCATTCTAAATGGATTGAGGTATTCCCTACAAAAACGATGACCTCAAGTTTTACAATAAAAGCACTTTACTCCACATTTTCCCGATTTGGAATACCCAAATATTTAGTATCTGACAATGCCCGAAACTTCACAAGTTCGGAATTTCAGACATTCTCAAGTAAGTACGATGTTACACATATAACATCACCTCCTTTTAATCCGCAGTCAAACGGTGCAGCTGAGGTAACGGTAAAAATTGTAAAAAATTCTTTGAAGAATGCCCTTGGCAATAATAGAAATATTGATATTTCTTCAACGTTAAACAATTTTCTATTCGATTACAGAACGTCTGTTCATTCTACAACAGGTGTTTCTCCTTCGATGTTAATGTTCGGACGCAATATACGAACAAAATTCGATTTGCTTAAACCCCCAGTAGATGAAATCAGGAATAAAATTCAACAGAAACAAGCAAAACAAATTGAAAATTTTAGGGGGAAGGAAAGGTCGACATTTAAAGTTAAAGAAAACGTTATTGTAAAAGATTATCGATTAACAAACAGAGTTACATGGATACCTGCGATCATCAAAAGAATTATCGGAAAATGTACTTATCTAGTTTCTGTACCCGATATTAATCGTACATGGAAACGTCATACAAATCAGATCTTGAAATCACATGTTAAATGTCGTATACCCATTGTTGATAATCAAAGTGCAGAACAAAACGAAACAAAAACAGAAACCGTTGAACCGAGCTGCTCGAGTTCACCTGAAAAATATCAACAAAAAACGTCGAACCCTAATTCCGAAACCTTCGATTCAGCAGGTGAATCTATTACAAATACGGTGAGGCCAAAACGTAATGTCAAGCCTCCGGACAGATTGATTTATAAATAATCAGGTTCATTACCAAATATATTTTTCATTATGTAATTTAGGCGATTGAAATTATTTTTATATTCTTCATTTAGCGAGGGGAGAGTGTAATGTATTTAATTCCATTATGTTTTCTTTACCGACTATACCGCGCATCGCTACTTTGTTTATTTCTTAGGTAGACTTTTTATATAGGTCGTTTTTCCACACCTGCTATTGTTGGGAAACGGCAGTTCTAATCGAATACTTCTGGTAAACACTGAGTTTAAAAATAAAGAAGTTAACTGGGAAAGGGAAACATTTTCAACATGAATACCCCACAAGAGGTTATCTTGACGATGGAAGATAGTGACTAAAGTTTATCTTTCAGTCGCAGATGATTCCACATCTGATTTTATGAACATCCTGTTTATATTTTCAACAAATTAACTGGGAAATTTATTGTTTTCATTTCATTGTTTGAAACCCCCAGAATAAGCAGTAGTGATGGTGAATATTTCAACGAATGTATTAATAAAATTACATGAGATGAATATCAATTGGAAAACATATTGAAAAATCAGATCTCAGTAACTACATCAGTAATAAAAAGTTTTATTACAACTATTCAAAAATTACAAATTGACGAGGAGACATTCAACAAGGATCTTAAGGAACTCGAAGAATCCATTTTAGATATTTCAAATGATATATTAGTCATAGACTCAAAAATAAAAACTTTGGAAGTCTGTGAATCACTTATGGAAAGCTATTTGTTTATTGAATCATATTGAATCATTTTGGATTCAATCACTTTCGCAAGATTAAAAATACTCCATACCTTAATAATTACCCCATGGGATTTAGAACATGCCCTTCAAGATATTTCACAATCAGCAAAGAAAAGTAATTTACCCCTTCCTGCAAAAATCTCATCCATTGCTCAATATTTGGATTTGTTTGAACTTCAGGCCTTTCAGACCGAATCACTAGTTGTTTTTATTCTAAAAATCCCTCTTGTTGAACCTGAATTTTATACTTCCTATCAATTATCCCCATTCCTATCCATGACAACAGGACTGGACTTTCTCATATTTTACCTACAAACTCAAAATATATCGCGAAAGAAGATGATTCCATGTTGTATTTTACACCTCAAAATTTGGATGATTGTAAAATTTTAGGACCCAGTTTAAGAATTTGTTCAAATATTTTGCCGTATCCTATAGATAATGATGCTATTTGTGAGGCTCAATTATTTAAATATTCATAAAATACCTAAACTTTAGATATCTCTACTTTTTGCAAAGGACTATAATGTATTTAATTTGGATCCGTATATCTGGTTCATAACACTATCAGATCGAAAAGGAAAACATTCTCGATTGAATATTGATAGAACGATTTTTCTGTGAGTTGAAAAATCCACGATAAAAATTAAATTATTGTTTGTGAATGTCTAACATAAAACAACTACTTCCCCGGCTAAAGCCACGCTGGACATTGAACTACATCTGATAGATATTCTGAAAAGACCCTAACTCAAAAGAAAAAATCTAAAATTGAAAATTTGCATTTTCATTCAGATAGTTATTTGATTTTCTATTCCAGTCTTAATTAAGAACTCATGAAGATGAATGAGGCAAAGAAGAATGTTTTCCAAAAAAAGAGTACTCATCAGAAATCACTCGTAACGTTGACGCAAGAGAGACATCGCATTCATTAGGTCTTCAATACATTATTGTCGACGAAAATCTATTTTACGCTTCCACGATCATCAGGAAGACCGGAAGAAATGGGAAACACATTTTCAAGAAGCAATCTCACTTTGCAAAGGTGGAAAAAGTTAGAATCATTTCTTTTGGAGAGACACTTTGAAATTAGTCTTTTCTGACATTAAAACCTGTCATGGGGTATGATAGATTGATTTGTTGAAAATATGAACAGGATGTTCATAAAATCAGATGTGGAATCATCTGCGACTGGAAGATAAACTTTAGTCACTATCTTCCATCGTCAAGATAACCTCTTGTGGGTATTTATGTTGAAAAGGGAAACATTCTTAATTGAATATTGATGGAAAGATTTTTCTGTGAATTGAAAAATCCACGATAAAAATGAAATTATTGTTTGTGAATGTCTAACAGAAAACAACTACTTCCCCGGCTAAAGCCACGCTGGACATTGAACTACATCTGATAGATATTCTGAAAAGACCCTAACTCAAAAGAAAAAATCGAAAATTTAAAATTTGCATTTTCTTTCAGATAGTTATTTGATTTTCTATTCCAGTCTTAATTAAGAACTCATGAAGATGAATAAGGCAAAGAAGAATGTTTTCCAAAAAAGAGTACTCACCAGAAATCATTCGTAACATTGACGCAAGAAAGACATCGCATTCAGTAGGTCTTCAATACATTTTTGTCGACGAAAATCTATTTCACGCTTCCACGATCATCAGGAAGACCGGAAGAAATGGGAAACACATTTTCAAGAAGCAATCTCACTTTGCAAAGATGGAAAAAGTTAGAATCATTTCTTTTGGAGACACTCTTTGAAATTCGTGTTTTCTGTCATTAAAACCTGTCATGGGGTATGATAGATTGATTTGTTGAAAATATGAACAGGATGTTCATAAAATCAGATGTGGAATCATCTGCGACCGGAAGATAAACTTTAGTCACTATCTTCCATCATCAAGATAACCTCTTGTGGGGTATTCATGTTGAAAAGGGAAACATTCTCAATTGAATATTGATAGAAAGATTTTTCTGTGAATTGAAAAATCCACGATAAAAATGAAATTATTGTTTGTGAATGTCTAACAGAAAACAACTACTTCCCCGGCTAAAGCCACGCTGGACATTGAACTACATCTGATAGATATTCTGAAAAGACCCTAACTCAAAAGAAAAAATCTAAAATTGAAAATTTGCATTTTCATTCAGATAGTTATTTGATTTTCTATTCCAGTCTTAATTAAGAACTCATGAAGATGAATGAGGCAAAGAAGAATGTTTTCCAAAAAGAGTACTCACCAGAAATCATTAAGTAACATTGGCCTAAGAGAGATCGCATTCACTAGGTCTTCAATACATTTTTGTCTAACAGAAAACAACTACTTCCCCGGCTAAAGCCACGCTAGACATTGAACTACATCTGATAGATGATTCCACATCTGATTTTATGAACATCCTGTTCATATTTTCAACAAATCAATCTATGACAGGTTTTAATGTCAGAAAACACTAATTTCAAAGTGTCTCTCCAAAAGAAATGATTCTAACTTTTTCCATCTTTGCAAAGTGAGGTTGCTTCTTGAAAATGTGTTTCCCATTTCTTCCGGTCTTTCTGATGATCCTGGAAGCGTGAAATAGATTTTCGTCGACGAAAATGTATTGAAGACCTAGTGAATGCGATGTATCTCTTGCGTCAATGTCACGAATGATTTCTGGTGAGTACTCTTTTTTGGAAAACATTCTTCTTTGCCTTTTTCATCTTCATGAGTTCTTAATTAAGACTGGAATAGAAAATCAAATAACTATCTGAATGAAAATGCAAATTTTCAATTTTAGATTTTTTCTTTTGAGTTAGGGTCTTTTCAGAATATCTATCAGATGTAGTTCAATGTCCAGCATGGATTTAGTCGGGGAAGTAGTTGTTTTCTGTTAGACATTCACAAACAATTTCATTTTTATCTTGGATTTTTCAATTCACAGAAAAATATTTCTATCAATATTCAATTGAGAATGTTTCCCTTTTCAACATGAATACCCCACAAGAAGTTATCTTGACGATGGAAGATAGTGACTAAAGTTTATCTTCCAGTCGCAGATGATTCCACATCTGATTTTATGAACATCCTGTTCATATTTTCAACAAATCAAACTATCATATCATTTACTATTAATAATAACCTGTTTGAATGTTGAACCATTTACCAAAATTATTCAAAATAATTCAATTTTGAAATTAAAGGCAGATTGTAATGCTTTTGTGAGTAACACATTCCACGTACGTTACTCTTGAGAAAAATATTACTTATAATAGTAATCCTATTCTGATACCATTTGAATGCTGTAAGCACCTTCCTGAAACCATTGAAATTAAGTAAACTAAACGTTGATGATTTAAATATTGCACAACATAAATTGAGTCAATATTCTGATGATCTAGATAAAATTATAAATGAACCTTCCGTTACAAAACATATTTCTTGATTTACTTATTTTATTATTGTATTAATTGTCTGTTTGATCATCTCATATGTTTTCTGTAAGTGTAGGAAACATAAATCTGTAAAAATAGGAATTATGACATCAAGAGGAGATGATCATCCCCCAAAACCTTCAGGCCAACATTCTCCCCTGAGAGTCCTTTCCAGGCTCTTTCCTCCAAGAAGACGTCCTAGCATACATCTTGGTGAATAAATTGAAGAAGAAGTCATAGAACTGAAGTCCACGCCTAAAAGTTGCTGCACCCTTAGCATCAACTTTTTCCAAAAGAAGGGAGTTGTTATATCGAAAAATCACCGTATTCTACGCAGTTATTGGCGACGTGTATGCAACAATGTTGCAAAGTCAGCATTCAGGCCCCAAGAAGCATCCAGAATCGTAAACAAGACGCAGTTCTGCATCAGCATTTCCAAATTTATAAAAGGATGTCCCGATCAGAGGAGCGTCACTTCTATTCCCTTAGTCGTCCGTGTATTTCCATATACGTAAAATTGTATTTATATTGTATAAAAATAAAAAGTTTTAAAAAAGAAGTTTTCTACAAATCCACTTTAACATGCATATGACACAAAAATAATAACTTGTCAAGAGAATTAATTGATACATAATTTTGATTTTATTCCAGTATCATAGACTAAACAATCTACGAAGAATATAAACAAATAATGACTCTACGGTGAAAACTGTGTCTTTTTCGTGGCCCAATTAGGAGAAATTTGTATTTATAATTATTGAGAGAATGATTGGGATTCAACTATTTGAGGAATACTATAGGGAAAATTTGGGTAGTCAGTAGTTAGTTGTCGGTAGTTGAGAAGATGTAGCAGTTAGATTCGGGACTCGGGATGGGTCCAGAGTTTGTACATGGTACAGTACCAACGGGGTTATGTCTCACGGGGAAGTGATTATGGTGTGAAGTAAGGGTCGTGTTTTCGCGACCCACCTGAAGAGGTTGAGGCTGGTATGGCCAAGTCGCGTAGGACCGGCGGGAGATGGGTTTTGACAAACTGAAATAGAGAGTTTTTTGGTATTTCTGGAAATTTGGTTTTAAAATTCGTGAAGGGTATTTGTGAGGTGGGTGAGATCTGGTTCCAAGGGCGGAGTATAATAATGAGGAGAAATTTTAATGGACAATAAAATTGGAATTTATTTTGAGTCGCAAGCTTTATAAGCTATTTTTTTAACACTAGAGCAAGCTATGATCTACATCAGAGGGTGCAATATCAATAGCTTACTTGGCATTCAGTCTGGATATGATTTGGTTGATTTTCTTTCAATTTGGTTTATAATGGGTTTTATTCAAATTTTGTTTGTTTGGATGTTCATTGTTATTTACTTTTCAATACAAGTGTCAACGTTTCTAAAAAGTTTTATGTGGAGTGACAATAAAGGGGATATCTGGGAAATGAAAAATTAAATTTATTTTGATAAGAATGAATTTCAAAGGAGATAGTTTCATAAAGTTTAAGAAGGGAGATTTTTATTTGGGAAAAGGTTATTTCAAAGACCACACATTTAAGCCGTGGCCGATTTACACATCTTTGAGAACAGGTGACTAAAACAGTGCATATTTTACATTATCTGGGACAGAAAGATATCTGTATTTTTTAAACAGGTGTTTGATGACGTAGCAGTGGAATTATTGAAGACATTTTTGGTGGGATATTTGACAGATTTTTGAAGAAATTTGCTGGAAATTTCGAAGACAAAATTGAGGGATAATTTGATATATTTTGATGGGAATTTAGAATATTTGGTTGTAATTAAAAAAAATTGTGAGATTATTTTAATTTTCCGGTAAAATCTTTTGAAAGGAAATAAGGTGGTGAATTAAAAAAAAAATTGGTTGAGATCTTTTTGAAAAATAATTTTGGATAGTTAACTTTTGAATATTTCAGTTGGGGTTATTTGATTTTTGGTGAAATTTTAGGATGATAACTGATAATTGTTTTGTGAAAAAGTTTATATGTTGGTATTATTAAGAATTTGATGGGTTATTCTGGTATGATTCATTGGAATATTTTGGGAAGAGTTTAATTTTTAATTTAATTTTAGCAGATATATGGGATAATTTTATATAAATGTTATTAATGAGCTAGTTGTTCGCTAATTGTGGTTGCTGAGATTTTCAAGGGGATTTTACGGAAAATGGTAGGATTGATAAAATAAGGATTTCAGAGTGGGTTTGATGGAGAGATCATCAAAGATTTTTGTTTATGCTTTTGGCATGCTGAGTTCACCCTCATTACCCAAGAAAATTTGTAATGGCAATAAAAGGATTATTAAATGTTAGCTGATAAATCAAAAAACCGAAAGAAAAAGGTTTTGGGAAATTTATAGATAGAAAAAATGTTGAAAATATTTTGGGGAGGAAAGTTGTTGATTGTTTTCAAAAGCACATTTCCAAGATTTTATTTTTGTTTTATATGGGCTTGGAGGAGAATAGGATTGATTTAATTGGCAGTTGAAAGAACAATAAGAAAAATATAATGGCATATGAGATATGTGATTTTTGGAGTAAATTGGAGGAAAAGTGGGACCGAGAATATTCTGCTGAAGGTAATAATGAGAATTAAGGCTCCATATTGGGGAGCATGTGATTTAGGAAATAAGGAGTCTCTGCATGAGAGGGGCCTTAGTTCGTGTTAAGGTAGAAAAGTGGATATTTTTGAGAGGTCTGATATTGGAACAAATGGGAGGCCTATGTGAAAGTTTGAGTAGAAGTTGATGTTTTAGGGGGCTCTAGGGAAATGTTGTTTCATAGGTCTATTAAAGGACCATATTGGAGGTTTTTATTGGAAAAATCTTTTGAGGTATGGTCTATAGATGGACCAAAACAGGAGCCTCTATATGAGAGGGGCCTTAGTCTGCTTAGTGGTAGCAGATGATTTGTCCTTTGAAGGTAATAGACCATGTGAGTGAATAGTATTTTGGCGATTTTTGAGCGATTTCTAGATAAGACTAATAATTCGATTATACAAAATTCTTCCACGTTTTTAGATCAAATTCAACTACTACAGATTTCTCCTTAATGCCAATGAACTAACCCTTATAAAACTTTGCTCATGGCGGAGCTATGATTCTTATTCATTGTAATGACCACGATCAATCAAGTATTCAATGTATCCATGTGTAATACCCTCAACTGCAGAATGCGGCCATCAAAAGGAAACGACTGTTTTATTTCGTCAGAGTCAATAATTATATTTTCAGACATTCCTAACTAATTTTATAGTATGTCTCAACAGATGAATCACCTTAAGCGGCGACTTCACACATAAGAAATTCCTCCCTTCACATTAAATTAGATCGTAACTGCGCGCCGACGACCTCAAAGTAAAGAATAAATAAATTAGTGGGCAGCTATTGACACATGGCCCATATGTCACCGGCGGTCTTTCTGAAACGATAATAAGTGCGGTATAAGCGGGAAGGAACTTAAGGGGTTACGTAAACTATAAAAAGTAATGACCTATTACTGTAACATATCATGGCGGCTTTTCAAATCAAAGGTGAGACGGGGGTAGACTATATAAAGGAAGTTGAACATGATCAACGACATCCACTCTTCTCTTATTCATTCAGTGTTCAACAAGTACAGAGATACGTTCTGTTTTAGTCTTCATAATTATGAAGAGAATTAAAGTAAAGTCTAGTTTCATCTAGAGAAGATGCATTCCCATCTTCTGATGCGAAGTAAACGTCGACTGCGTATTTTATTCATAAAGTAGCCAATTCATCAAAAGTATGCAGAAAAATAGTGGAAGTGTAACTATCAGAAAACATCTCAGTAATAACTAAATGAATGGAATTATTATTTGTCAAAGAAGCTAAATAATCATATTACGACCAGTGAACGCGTAATAAAACTCGGTAATAACAAAGAATAAAAGTAACATTGAAAAAAAGTGGTTTGTTCTCCAGTTGAGGGTAAGAAAATAAAACTGTTTATTTGGCCAGGTTTATAGGTATAGAAAAATAAGGAACTATTCCATTATTGATTTCATAGTAGAGTCATTTATTGATATTAGCAATCGCCAAAATAACTGAAGAAGCTATGTTATTAGGCATTCCATATTAGTTTCTCATTCAAGTTTATATATATATATATATATTAAATTCATTTTGACTTTCTATACAATGTCTCCATAAATTATACCAGGGGTATCAATTGTTGTTTTTATATTTTAGAAAATATTAATATATATTATTGCCAGTCCTAAGTGTATTATTGTTTCTGTAACTGTACTGTCAAATTAAGTCCCACGCTTCATTACATACTGAGTGAGATAGCTTTCTCAAGCCGCTCTGGGAGGTTGTCCAGTTATTAGTCAATAGACTAATAACGCTCAGTATAAGGCTTAGCTTTAACAAAAATACTAGCAATCGTAAGATTGGTTGGTATTTACTTCTCCAAAGGTCACCGGTCGTATCATCATGAGGATATTCTTGAAACCTTAGACTTTTGACAAATACAATAATATGCTAATTGAAAAAGAATTTGAATTTTGTATAATATCTAGTAGGAGACTAGGTCTGGGTATAATTTGCTTGTACCGCCCTCCCCAAACATGTGAACACTTTTCTAGAAATACTTGGACTCCTCTTGATAAAGTTCGTTTCCCAATCTCCAATATTAACTGGCAATTTCAACGTCAATTTTGAGAACATCGGTGCTCACACAGTTTAGCATTAAAAATCCACTTGACTCTTTCAATCTTACAATGCAGGTGCATGCTCCAACTAGATATTCCCAGTAATCTGTCTCCACTCTTGTATGTTCCAATATAAGTTCCACTTCTTGGAACGTTGTGAATTCTGGTATATCTGATCATGAGGCAATCCTGGGTACATTACCAATTCTCGCAAAGATGACAAGATTGCAATCTCCAATATTAACTGGCAATTTCAACGTCAATTTTGAGAACATCGGTGCTCACACAGTTTAGCATTAAAAATCCACTTGACTCTTGCAATCTTACAATGCAGGTGCATGCTCCAACTAGATATTCCCAGTAATCTGCCTCCACTCTTGTATGTTCCAATATAAGTTCCACTTCTTGGAACGTTGTGAATTCTGGTATATCTGATCATGAGGCAATCCTGGGTACATTACCAATTCTTACAAAGATGACAAGATTGCAAATAATTTTGGATGCAATTACACTAAGAGTAATTTTAACAAATTTGAATGGTTTAATTCTAGCATCTAATGGAATACTTTCCTTAATTACAATGACCTGGCTGAATTTCACACCTGTTTGATAAAGATTTTCCTGCCGTTTCATTGAAAAGAAACATTGGAAACCTTGGATATCTGAAAACCTAAGTTCCCTTCATTATATCACAATTTTATATTCCGAACAGCTGGTTTTTCCCTTAGGTACTTCAATAAATACAGAAATACCATTCTAGAAGCGAAAAAAAATTACTACAAAAAAGGTATATGGGAATCTAACAATGAGCAAAAGGAGAGCAGGCCAATAATATATGACCTAAGAGGAGCAAATAGTGCCTCAACCAAAAAATCAGCATCCCATCATGTAATGAACTGGAAAAAATGTAAAGCAGAATCGCTTCTTTAAATCTACCAAATAAATTATATAGTAAGTGTTCTCGTCCAAACCACTTTCTTTTTTTCTTCTGGATGTCCGATTAACGTGAAATTTGGAAGGTGCTCATAATTCCGGTGACAATGAATTATGAATTTTTTGTTAGAGAAAAAACAAAATGGCGGCTTCAAGATGGCGACGAGATTTGTGTTTATGGTCCGATTCTATTCAAAATTGGTATATGTGGGGTTTTCGGGGTCGGAGATTATGAATTTATCAAAATTCATAAATTCAAGATGGCGAATGAGTTTTGTAATTATGATCCGATTCTATTCAAAATTGGTATGTGGGGGTTTTGGAGTCGGAGATTAGAAATGTATTGTCAAAATTCATAAATTCAACATGGCCTCCAAGAGGGTGAACGAGTTTTGTGATTATGGACCGTTTCTTTTCAAAATTGGTATGTCGAGGTTTTTGGGTGACGAAGATTATTAATTTAGTCGAAGATTATTTATTTTTTTGTCAAAATTTTTAAATTGAAGATGACAGCGCCAGGATGGCGGACGAGTTAATCTTTAGATGGTTTCCTCACTGAAGAACTAGACAGCTCAGAATTTACAGGAAAAAAGCCTTATAATAACGATGCTTTAACAAAAATGCATAGATTAAGACGTACTTACTAAAAAGCACAAAATAAAATAATAATAAATTTTTTTTAAAAAACAAGCTTTTATTCAAATGCGCTAAAAAGTAAAAAATAGTTGCTTTGAATGTGTGGTGTGGTTATTCCGTGAGATATAGATTCAAAAGCTTGTCGCTTTTGTATTCGAATTGAAAACTTTGCGCCACCTGGCCAAAATCAGTAGCTTCCAGACGTTTCAACTTCAGAAAGTGCAACCAATACGATAGAAGAAATGAGGATTTTGATTATGGATCCGAATATCCAAGAACAAATTACCAATATTTTAACCAAAGTGCAGTCTATTGGGGTGGGCTAGATGACCTTGTTTCTGGGTTGAATCTTTGGATCTTCTTTCACATTAATTGTCAAGTGTAGCTTAATAGGCTCTTACTCTTCCAACGGGAATAAGTGGGCACACGCCTATTCACGATTGATTTGAAGTTTGGAAGACGTCAATTTGGTAAATTGACGTCTTGGCAGTTTTTCTCCAAAAAAGTGACCGAGATGTGGTTCGAATTTAAAATGAATGTTTTGATGCGAAAGAGTTACAAGCATTAAACTTGGCCTGTAGAAGTAGGTAGCCCATTACTCAAGTGAGTGCCTGGGACGCTTTATAACGGGTGGGGTCATCTATAGCATAATCAGTGGCTTCCCTTATGAGAGGGTTCTCATGCGACTCCGCATAATCGAATACCTTCCGGTTGCGTTCTTTAATATGCTCCTTGATGGGGAGCAGATTGAGGTCCGAGTATCCGAACGTTCCGCACGTACCACGGAGCGTTCGTTATCATACGCAGAACTTTCATTTGCCCCCGTTCCAGGATGCGAATGTTAGTTCTGCATGATTGAACCCAAGCTGCTGAGGCATACAAAATGGTAGGTTTGAACACCATTTTGTAAATCATAACTTTGTTTTTGAGCGAAAGCTTGCTATTTCTATTGATTAAAGGATACAATTGGGTAATTTTCTTCTTGACTTTGGAATTGACTATTTCAATGTGTGGCCTCCAGGTGAGCCGACGATCTATAGTAACACAAAAATACTTGACTTGCGTCGACCATTGTATCTCCCTTCCTGAGACAATCACAGTACCCTCCGGGTCACGCTTCTTACGCCCCAAAGAAATCGCCTGCGTTTTGTCAGGATTTACCTTTACTTTCCACCTCAAGTACCACTCCTGAAGGTCATTCATTGCACTCTGCAAATAAACAACCCCCATTCGATGGTCCATTGATGTGGCCAGTAAAGCTGTATCATCAGCATACAAGGAGACCTTTACATTTTCGCTCCTTGGTACGTCACTGGTGAAAAGGCTGTATAGAATAGGTGACAGTATAGCCCCCTGAGGGACACCGGCTTCAATCTCCCTCGTTTCCGAAAGACATTGTTCCACCTTTATTTGAAATGTCCTTCCAAAGAGAAAAGACTTTATCCACTTTATTAGGCCCAGAGGTAGTTGGAAATCGATCAGTTTTTGTAATAAGCCTTCGTGCCAGACTCTATCGAAAGCCTTGCTTATGTCTAATAAAAGAAGGAGAGCACATTCACCGTTATTCAAGGCGGAAATCGAATTTTCGACTAGTCTCAGGGCCTGAAGTTCCGTAGAATGCTGTTTGCGAAATCCAAACTGCTCATCTGGTAGGACATTTCTGTCTTCAACTTCTTCCTCAAGCCTCTGCAGTACAATTTTTTCAGCCAGTTTGGCTGAACTACAGAGCAGACTAATCGGCCGATGATTTTGCGGGAAAGTCGGATTCTGTCCTTCTTTCGGAATCATCACCACAATGGCATGCCTCCACCTTTGCGGGAATCTCCTAAGACGAATTGAATTATTTATTATATTCAAAAGTGATTTCACCTGGTTGTTTTCTAATGATGGAATTAGAAATTCCATCACAACCAGGCGCTTTTTTGGGATTTAATCCCTTTATATACGCCTTAAGTTCTTCCAACGAAGCTGGACGAATGACATCGCGGTCAGGTTCTCTTAAAGTGCGACGAACTCGACTTTCCAACAAAATATCATGATCCAGATCATCGTCTGGACCTTCATTCAGGCGAAATTGTCGTTCCATCGTGTCTGCAAAAGCTTGAGCTTTGGACTCAGAGTCATAGCACATTCCGCGCTCACCATGGATCGGAGGAAGGTCGGTCTTTTTAGTTTTCAAATTTCTGAATAGTTTCCAAAGCTGATTGTCATTTTCTAAATTTTCTAAAGTTTGGCTGAATCGTTCGTTCCTAAATTCAACAACAGATTCTCTAACTTCCCTGTTCAGTTGATTTGCCCGGTCTCTGTCTCCAGGAAACAGACTTCTTTGGAATGCCCTTCGGGCTCTATTTCTTTCTCTTATGAAATTTTTAATTCTCATAGGGAATTCATCATAATAATCTGAAGCCTGTTCCCTGAAGGAGGAATCCTCTAGTGCATCTTTTATGGTGAGTTCGTAACGTGCTAAGGCCTCATCCAACTCAAGAGGAGAATCAATCCACTCAGGAGCGCAATACGCCGTCTCCAGTAACGAAATGAATTTCTCCCAGTCTACTTTTTTACGTAGACGATCTGCATGGGGAGGAGGATCACCTCCCAGCGATATCATCAGTGGGTTATGATCCGAGCTCAACTCGGCGAGAGCGCGAATGTCCCATTCCCAGGTGACATTCCTGATCAACGCAATATCAAGTACATCAGGCCTAAGGCCACCAAAGAACGTCGGCTCATCAGGTGCCAGCACCTGGTATTCAAACCTATCACTGTGTTGCCACAAAGCTCGACCATTCGTGTTTGATACACGACTCCATTGCACGTGCTTGGCGTTCAGATCTCCCGCAACCATAACAGGTTGATCCGTCTCCATCAAGAGCACATCAAGTGCCTCAGGTTGTATTCGATTATTTGGTGGGTTGTATACACTGATCAATCTTAGAGGACCCCGCCTCGTTTGTAATACAAATCAAAATACCAACAGCTTCCATACCACGAGTATTATCATTAGAAATGCCCAACTGAGTGTGAGAGAAGGTGCGTTTGACCAATATGGCAACGCCACCGCCCCGACGCCCAATTCGATCATTTCTATATAGTTTATAATTTGGAATTCTAACGGACTGTCCATTGAGATGGGTTTCCTGTAGAAATGCGATATCAATATTGTTATCTCTGAGAAATTCTTGAAACTTCAATCTGTTTTGGAGAAATCCGTTACAGTTCCAACTAACTGATTTGATAAAATTCGGAGACTATGGCTCTCCCATTAGTTTTTAAAACCAATCGAGAACTTTTGAGCAGTCTCAGCAAATTTTGCAAATAACTCTCTCATTTGGTCAAGAGCATTCAATATATCATGAGGGTTTGAGGGATTGACTCCAACTGATTGCGAAGTGTTACCTCCCGCAGCTGTGGCATACGAGATCCCCGCCTGTGTTTTTTCCGAATTAGCCTGGAATGATCTAGAATTTTGATTTCTTGCAGTGGGGGTCACCCTCCTTGTCACTCGGGGACACTTAGGACATCCCCGGTAATTCGCAGTGTGATCCCCACTGCAGTTAGCACATGTTGCTTTCTCTTCTCTGGGCTTAGTGCAATCTCGAGAAATATGGTTTTCTCCGCATTTAACACACGCGGGAGTCGCGCAGCAATTCATTTGACAGTGTCCGAATCGCTGACAGCGATGACACTGACCAACTGAAGCTCTTGGTCTCTGTGGCTCTGCAGAAACGAAAACATTCAAAATATTGTTGAGTTGGAATATATGTTTTTGTGTTTTGTTTAACAAAACTAGAATCAATGGCAGGGGGTTTTTTGCTTTATTCATCTTGTGCATTCGAACCACAGATTCCAAAGAGAAACCCTTCGCAATCAGGTCGTCTTTAATGTCCTCACAATTTAAAAATTCAGGAACACCCCTGAAAACAACTCTCAACTTTTTATCATCTGGTAAACTATATGTATGAAATGGAATATTTACATCCTTAAATATTCTTGAAATTTTGCGATAATCGTCAAGAGTGTCCGGAAAAATGTTTATACCATCGAGAATATTTTTTGCAGGTTTTAATAATTTGATTTGATTTGAAACCAATAGTGAATTAACCTGCACCCACTTACTCTTGTCTCGGACTGTTATTGGTGGTACTTGTTGTTTTCTTGCCTCTTGCATATGTCTCTGGTCCTCATTATTGTCCATTTGTTCATCATTATTATTAATGATTTTGGATTCTCTGGGTTTTTGATTTGGAATTTGGATTTCTTCATGACTAGGACCTGGCATGCACTGTAAACTTGGATCTGCTCCTGGACTATAATTCTCATCCATCCTCATGTCAGTGTCGTCAACATTGGCGATGGATTCAAATTTATTTGACACATCAACATTATATGTTCTACAACTCTCTACATCTTGAACTCCAACTGATCTACATGAGCGTTTACGCTGAACAGTTATTGAACTTTGCAATGGATTACCTGTGGTTGGCGGGAGACTCGGAAATTGCTCCTTTTTAACTCTTTTGCCGGAAGGCTCATTAATTGTGTTTTGTTGAACTTTTTCCTCGACTTTTTCAATGACGAAATTATTCAGAGCTGGGATTCTTGCGATGTCATCTCCAAGAGATAGGAAAAGAGTGTTCAGAACCTCTAGGAGATCTGCTCTCGGCAGAGAACATATTCCTGAGAGAACACTCTCTCTTGCCGCTGGATCCAGCTTTCTTCCTGGCGTATCTAACGCATAGGTGTCCGATTTGGAAGAAATTTCCAATATGGGTATTCTTGTTGGGGTGAAATTTCTCCTAGTACAGTACAATACTTTCCTAGTTGAATATTTCTTGATGAATTCGCTTATTTGAATTAGCACTTTGTGACAGTATGTGATTGACAATTCTTACCACGTCACTTGCTGGGTTGAATAAAATCAACAGTTGACAAGTTCTCTGTATGACTGGGCATTGGAAATTTGAAGATAAGCCTTACATGTGATAAGACTACCAACTAAAATCTGCATTCACAAGACATGGAGGATGTGCAATATAATAGACATCATATCAATGTCTCTAGAGAAGATCATTTTGAGGGTTCAGCTATAGAAATTGATGTGAATAAAAGTTTAGTTATATTAACTGTATTACCACCTAATGAGTCTTCCTAGGGAAATATGAAAACCTGATGTTTTCAATAGTGAAACATGTGACATTGTAATTGCAGGTGATTTCAATGTAGATTTTCTGCAAAATGAAGGTTAGAAATTTTCATTACCTATTTGTTGATAAATTATTTAGATATTTTTCATGTAATCAAAGAATATATTCGTATAACAAGAAACAAAAAATTATGTATTGCTAATTTTTTAATAAACCTGGAAATTGTTAAAGGTGAAGTTTTGCACTCTCATATTTCAGATTACTCGACTCAAATACTAAAAATTAAATGGCAAAACAACAATAAGTAAGTCAATGTATAAGAGAGTTTTTTCACAAGACATTGATAATTTCATGGACCACTTTAAAATAAAAGTTTGGGAAAGTATATATCAAATATATGAAATGCATTCATACATATGTTCTTGAAGATTTCAACAAATGGTTTCAACTCTTAGGAAGACAAAACAAAATGTAACAAGAAGTACATAGTGAAAGAGTGCAAAAAGCGCCTATATATTCTGTTCACAATGAGTACAATAGATAAACTTTATTATGAACAATATATACAAACCAAAAAGGAATATCACAACAAAGTAGATCCACACAATATGTGAAATTGAAAGTTCTGACAATTAGTCAAAAACAGTGTGGAATATTGTAAGGGATATTAGGGATTCAAGTAAATTCGAAAATTGCATTGAAAAAGAAGGTAATGCAATAGCTATTTGGGTATTTAGAGCACAAAGTGATGGATTGCCGCTCGACAAAGAGAGTTACGGTAATCTTTTGAGAGCGGCAATTACACTTTGTGCTCTAATTACACACAATATTTTTTTGACAAACGCAGATTTCAGATACAGATTTGGATTTTTTGCTTTATATCCAACAGATTTTTTCTTTGAGAAATGCGACAAGTTTGGAATACTTGTTGATGACTATATTGTTTTTAACATTCAAGCATGTCAGCATCATCGAATACATAGACCAAAGAGTTGATGATTTCAGAGTCTTGTATTTTTCTCCAAAACAAGCCAGTAATACATTTTCTGAATACTTATTCACCTTCTTCGATTGGCACCAAGTTATGAAGTTCGTATTGTAATTAATATTTTTGCCGATTGCCGATTTTTTCGCTCTAGAGCGGCAATGCTGTCAATTAATGACATTCCTCGGAAAACGTCGACTTTGCTTTTTACAAGCTTTTATTTAACTTCACATTTGCATGTATCTATGTTTAGTTCAATTGAATTTTGACCCATTTCTAGTTGTCCAATTAACGTGAAATTTGGCAGTGGTTCATAATTCCGGTGACAATGCATTATGGAATTTTTGCTGAAGAAAAAACCAAATGGCGGCTCCAATATGGCGACCGAGTTTTGTGATGGTTCGATTCTATTCAAAATTGGTATGTGGGGGTTTTTGGGGTCGGAATTGAATAAGATGACGGATTTCATGAATGACTAAAAAGAATTGAATAAAAATTATAAAACAAAAATAAGACAAGTTTTATACAAATGCACTAAATGCATGTAATTAGGACCTTGTTTGTATTTCTCCAAGGAAATAAATAATTTATTTGTTTGACCTAGGTTATTCTGTAACAGCAAAAGCTTGCCGGTTCTCTTGTGCGGCAAAATTTTGAATCTGCTACCCACAGAGTAACCTAGGTCAAACAATTAAAGAAATTACTTTTTCCTTTTTAGTGCCTTTGTATAAATAAAAGCTTGTCTTGAAAATTTTTTTTTTATAATTTTTATTTTCAACTTTTTAGTTTTTTTTTTATTAACGACTACTAAAAGCTTGTTTTTAATTTTTTTTTGTTTATTAATTTTTTAATATTTATGACGTTAAATAACTAGTTACTATTCAGAAAAAGGTTGTAAGAATTATGTATAAATTAAATTATAGAGAATCATTGAGAAAGTTTCGTTCAGCTAAAATATTTACAATTGTTGCAGTGTATATTCAAGAAAGTCTTTTATTTTTCACTAAGAATAAGCAGTTCTCCTCAGATTATATGTTGGCCAATCAATAGAGATGTTCTGCTCTATTAATTCTGTGACAAAAATACTACCAGGAAACCGACTGTGCCATCATACGAAAGACGGTTCGTAGTTATATCCTGTTATGTTTCCTACTCGCAATTGTCATTGCTCAATTTGTTATAAACATATAAAATTGTAACACTTAGCAAAGTGTTATGTATATAGAAAAATAAGATGGTTTTTAGAATAGTTTGATTTGAAATAATAATATTTGTTAATTTCACATCGCTATTGAGAAATTTTATGGTTTAAAGGAAATAATAATTTGAATTTTATGCGGTTATTGTGTTTGTGGATTCTTGAAGAAAATGACTTCAATAAGGATTCATTTGAAATAATATTCATACAAGTTATTGAATTTAAATTTAATATTTCTCTTTATAGTTACTGGAAGTCAACCATCAATCTTCAATGGGAGATTGAAAAATAATCAATGATCGCTTTAGAGTTTAATCGTTTATTTAAGTCTGGAGGTTTGTTTATATTTCTTCACACAGTTAAGTGTTATGGTCTAATTGTCGTTGTGCTGAAATAACAAGAATTATTCGTGGAAAAGGTTCATCTGAAAAAATCTCACCATAATTAGTAAGCCAATAGGATTTGAATATGCAAAAGTAAAACTTAACTGAAAAGACCAATCAATGATTAGAAACGCTACTACGCATAAAAAATATTCTAATTTGGAGGGCAAGGGTGTAATCAACGAGAGGGACTCCTCGGCGGGCTTTTATGACGACTAGTCGATCTTTAAAATAACGGGTTGATTTTCGGGCGAGTGTTGTCGCGAAATACTATAAATTTGTTTCGCGTAATTTTCCAAGGGAAAAATAAGAAATTTTCCCCGTTGAAAAATAATAAGAACTATAGAGCGAGTTAAAATCCAATAGTGACCTTTTTTGGAGAGGGCGCAGATATTCATCGTTGGATGAAATGCTTGGTAAGAATACATTTTGGGTATTTGGTTGCTAACCTAACATACTAGATGGTTTGAAGACTGGTGGTTTGGATTCTTTCCTTTTTGATTGTTTTTCATTTTTTTCTTTCATGTGTAGGTTGAAAAACATATGAGGGTGATTTGGTATGAGAAAATTTTAATAGCCTCTAGTAAAGCTATATGGGGATATATTTCACACATTTTGGGTTGGCCCCATGAACAGTGTTGGAGCCCTTTATTAGATTTATTTTATTCAATAGAGCAAAAGAAAGAGCTCATTTTGGGTAGGTTAGGTTTGGTTAGGTTGTCCGGTAAAGTTAAAGGTATTCTATTTTTTTTCTATATAAAACAAGGAAATGGGTCCAAAACCAATGTATCCCTGTTACAATGGTGACTAGCGGCGGGATGTTTGGATAACTTTTCAGAGAAAAACGGTGGGACTATTTGGGTGAGTTTTCAGAGAAAAACGGTGGGATAATATGGGTAACTTTTCAGAGAAAAAAACGGCAGGATATGTTTGAATAACTATTAAAGGAAAAAAGCGGGATGCGTTTGGATAACTTCTCAAAGAAAAACGGTGGGATAATTTAGGTAACTTTTTACAGAAAAATGGCGGATTATTTGGACAACTTTTCAGAGAAAAAACGGCGGAATTGTTTGGATAACTTCTGAGAGAAATATGGTTGATTTTTTCGTTTTGTAGCAATTGATTATATTTGTGGTTATACAGTGCTTCTCAAAAGTCCCCTCCCCCCCTCTTATTTTTGGAACGATTATACATAAACAAGTGAAATTTGGAAACTGAATATTAAAGGTTGTAAACTTCCCTACTAGTGATGATAGATGACGAAATCGTCAAAGATGACGTCACAAGGCCATTGTGACCAATAATTTTAAATGGAACCCTACGGCAAGCGACACCTCTTTTAAAAGGTATCGAAAAAACCTATTCAATGATAATAATTTTGTTTGTGTTTATGGCAGTTTTAATGGCTCATTAGTAAACAAAATTTAAATTCCATTCAGTATGATATTAATTACAGATTTAAGAATCAGTATCTACTTAAAGAAACTGCTCGAAGTGACCTCCATTTACTTCCTGACAGTGAAATATCCTATTTTTAAACTCTTCTCGTACTTTTGCAAATGTGTCTGCGGAAACAGCCTCACATTCTGCAACAATACGTTGTTTTAAAACGTCAATATTGTCAGGTTCAGTGGCGTAAACCTTCGATTTAAGGTACCCCCACAGAAAAAAACCAAAGGTGTGAGGTCCGGTGATCGAGCTGGCCATTCCGTTGAACCTCGTCGTCCAATCCATCTACCACGATACTCCTCATCCAAATACCGTCTTACTGCACCGTAATAGTGTGGAGGAGCATCCTGTTGGAATGTTATTTCCAAATTGCCGAATTCATCTGGATTATCTTCCAAAATTTCAAGGATTAACGGTTCTATTGCGTTTTGCAACAGCTCCAGATAAACCTCACCAGTTAAATTAGTATTTAAAAAAAGAGGCCCAATGATGTGGTTTCCCAGGATACCTGCCCAAACATTCACCTTCTGGGGAAATTGGGTAAGTGTTTCACGAAACAGGTGAGGATTTGCGTCACTCCAATACCTCACATTCTGTGTATTTACATTTCTATTTAGATAGAAAGTACTTTCGTCACTAAAACAAATTGTTTTGACATAGACTGGCTATTGGTTAATTTTAGTTTCCATATTTTCACAAAATTCTAGTCTTCGGTCTGGGTCGTCGTCTGAGAGTTGATGAACCATTTTTAATTTGTATGGATGAAATTTGTTTTTTTTTCAACACCCTGTGTACTGTACTTCGACTGACTTCACAGGTAGATGCAACGTGAGTTGTTGAAGAAGTAGGATTAACTATTACTTCTGCCAGTATATCAATTTTTTCTCATCAGAAATTTGTGGTCTGCCAGCTTGTTTCGCATCATTAATACTACCCGTTGTTTCAAACGTACTGAAGAAGCTCCCTTAAATAAGTCCTCGAAACGGGGCGATCGGGAAACCTCTCATTAAAAATGCGTTCTGCGGCATGAATATTTTGTCCAGTTTCACCAAGAATTAGGATCGCTGCTACTTTATCCCCTAAAGCACGTACCATTTCGCTTCTTGAAGCACTTGAACGTTCGGCTCACACAACAGTTTAACAAATTATTAAAATGTACAAAAATATTAAAAGTACCAAAAGCTGCTAAAACAGTTAAACGTTCGATCAACAATACACAAATTATTAAATGTACAAAAACTTGGACAATTACAAAAACGTCGAATTAGGGAGACTAACAAAAACGTCAGCTTATTTGACAACTATCCAGAGGCGGAGCTTGAATTTTGAATTTTAGTATTAACTGATTTAATTTATCACAGCTTTGCTTTTTTTAAAAGCGAGTTGCCAAAACTGCCATAAACACAAACAAAATTAGTATCATTGAATAGATTTTTTCGATACCTTTTAAAAGAGATGTCGCTTGCCGTAGGGTTCCATTTAAAATTATTGGTCACAATGGCCTTGTGTCGTCATCTTTAACGATTTTGTCATCTATCATCACTAGTAGGGAAGTTTACAACCTTTAATATTCGGTTTCCAAATTTCACTTGTTTATGTATAATCGTTCCAAAAATAAGAGGGGGGGAGGGGACTTTTGAGAAGCACTGTATATGTGCATGTTGAGTTCACCCTATCTACTAACCCAAAACATTTTGCAATGATATTGAAGGAGCCATCAATGGAAGCGGAGAAACCATAGGAAAAGAAAAAAATTGGAAAATTTTTGGTAAAATTAAAAATTAAAAAAATTTTTTTTAAAGTTAATTTTGAAAGAAATATTTAATGTTTTGAATGAAATTTGGAAAAAAAAATTTTTGTTTATTTGAATGTTTAAAACAGAATAATGATAGGAAATGAAAAAGTTTAGATATCAGTTTTGTTACATTCAAGTAATTGAAATTGAATTTTTGGATAAATATCTTTGGTTTTATTTGAGAAATTATTAGACTAATTTAATATAAAGTATGATTATATTTCAGGAATTGAAAATATATGGAAATATGACTTAATGGAGCGGATTTAAATTTTTTTCAGGACTTAGGGAGTTCTTTGTTATAGGATTTTGTTGTTTACAGGCGATTTTGGAGATAAATTGTACAGTGGAGAAGGAAGACTTCTTTTTGGGAATTTTGTGGAAAAAAAATCATTTGTTTTGGAAATTTTGTGTATTTATGGAAAATTTAAATATGGGGGAAAATTTCAGGGTTAGGAAAGTTGTTTGGAATAACGACCGCATTGAGGAGAAAGTCAGCCCCTCAATTTGCCTGTGTTGGAGAGTTTGGCAGCCGGAAGAAGCTGTTGTGGATTTTTTTCGTTTTGCCTTGGCTCTGATCAAGGGCGATTTTGTGAGCTGCCGAGGAAAGCAGGATTGAGGTATCAGGGGTCGTTTGGAAGAAATTGTAGACCTTTGATGAAGATTTTTGGCTGCTGAGAGAAGCAGTTATTGAGTGTAGGTCTTTATTATTGGTAGCAGGGGCGTATTTAGGAGATTGGTGACCTTTGAGAATGTTGTTTGTTATTGTAGGTTGCTGGAGAAAGCAACTGAGTATGTTTTTCGTCGTTGTAGGTTACTCGAAGGAAGCAACTGAGAGAGTTTGTTGTAGGAAGTAGAAAAAAGGTTGAGATAGGTGATTTTTGGAGTAAAAGGGAGTAAAAGGGAGTAAAAGGCTTTGAAGGATTGAAAAGGCGATTGCAGGCAGAAAGTTAGAGGAAAATATGAGTGTTTGTTGATTGTAATTCAATGTTCGTCAAAGAATGTGCCCGGAAAGTAGTTGTTTGTTGGCAAATAGGATTTTTGTTATAGTTAGGGAAGTCTGCAGATGAAATGAGTTGCCTTTTCGAAGTTAAAATGGGCGCCGCGAAAGGGTGTGCCCAGAGAAATGTTCTCCTGAAGAAGAAGAACAGGGTTATTGTGAGAATTAGAAGGTCGAGGTAGGACCGTAATTGGAAGTATAGAGAAGGTCGAGCGAAGGACCAGAGATGATGCTGTTTTAGAAAGTCGAGGAAGGACCATTTTGGAGAATTAGGAGGTCGAGTGAAGGACCAGAGAAGAGAAGACATTGTTTTAGAAGGTCGAGGTAGGACCATTTTGGAGAATAAGGAGGTCGAGTGTAGGACCCGAGATGACGTTGTTTTAGGAGGTCGAGGTAGGACCATATTGGGAGATTTTTGGAAAAATGGAAGGCTCTATAGAAAAGGGGCGTGGTCAGCTGATAGTAGCTGATGATTGAGGGCGATCCACACTGGTCCCAAATCCCAAATAGCTGGCCAAAAATCGAAAAATAAGGTTTATATTTGAGGAATTCTAACTGTTGGGCTAGGTAGATGGGTATTTCCCACGTCCCTTCCAGGGTCGGGAAGTGGCAGGTGTTATATATAGCCGTTGGGATACCATTCTGACCGGAACGCTCGAGCAGGTAGCATCGGTCGTGCGGTACGGTCTAAAAATGACGTTGTGTTTGAAGTGAAATAACTTGTACTAGAATTGAGCAATTTGAATTCTTCAAAATGGAATCTCTTCCTGGAAGTAAGTACATTTATTATATCATTGGTATTTTTCATATAAACCACACACCGAGCAACAAAAAATGTAAACATCTACTGTAAATTCTCGTGCCCGCGGCGAAAAAAAGTTATGTTTACATTGAGTAAAAGTTAATAATTCAACATAATTCAGCGACCAATCAAGTGTCACGCTATTCTTTATACTCTTGAGTAATACACCACCAAAAATCAGCTGCTCCAAATTGCCCCTTTGGTTACGGTGAATTTTGTTTTTTCGAGAAATCACATTTTGAAAAAAATTCGGGATGTATGCACGCTCTAACTTTCGCAAATTTTGATATATCGGGCTAATTTTTGTATACAAATAGGCTAGGGTATAAGGACGGTTGGTACCGTCAAACGGGGTAATTTCGATCAAAAATAAAGGTTTTTTCAGCATAGCGCCTAAACGATTGAATTTCTTCAAATGAAATTAAAAATGAAGGTACCTTAAACATTAAGCCATTTGATGAACCCATCATAATTTTTTTAAATTTAACCATTCAATTTTTATTTTTTCTCAAAGAGTGATCGACTTTACCCCGCATATTGGGTAAAGTCGATCACCTATTCAAAAGCATATAAAATCGACTTTATCCTCTCAAAGGGTAAAGTCGATCAACAAAAATTGCCCAATCTAATTTTTTTTTTTTAGGTTAAGAAATACATTAAAAAATAGAAAAATGCTTCTTTATTCAGTCTTCCTTTACAGCCATGGGTTGCTAAATAAATAAACTCAACGAAAAACTATAAATAATAGAAAATCTATTTAAAAAAATAAAACATAGGTATTTTTTACATAGGTAGAAAAATTCAGTCAAAACTTAAATAAAATTCAACATGAAATATAAAATTCTTAGCTGTACAAACAAAACTTATTCTAGAAGATCTTGTTCTTCTTCGCTTAAATGAAAGGTGTGCCTTCCAAGTTAACTTTCCTTTTAATCTGCTCAAACGTAATTATTGATAGGTCCGGAATTTGCGGATACACAAAAAATACATCTTTGTTTGAGTCCTTTTTGCGCATTGTATTAACAGTTAGTTCTTCGCCTGAGACAGTTTCAATTTTGGCAATAAAATGTCTGTCTCTTCTGTTGGTTTTGAATTTTACTAATACGTAGTCGTTCACAATGAAAACTTCAGAATTTTGCTCTTGTGGCAAAGAATTTTGCTCTTCTGTCAAGTTTTCGAAAAGGGTAGAAGGTTCTCCTATTTCGTAATCTTCTGTGAATGACTTCTCTGATTCCGCAACCTCTAAATCCGACTCAATATCACTTATATTCTTATTGTTAGCTTCTCCATGTTCGTCTTCTGATTCGCTGTCTCTGCCTCCTGGTTTTGGTGTTTTTTGATGTGGGTCTGGATTCAGCCATTAACAGATCCGATGTCCCTATGCTCTTTCCTGGAGGTACATTCAGTTTTTTTCCTCGTTTAACAGTCTTTGTTGGACCCGTCCGAAGTTGTTCAAGATGATCTACTAAAGCACCTGTCCATGATGTTTCAAGTGTTTCGTCAACTGCTTTACATGGGATTTTCTTTAGTACAGCATCCGGATTGAATGGAACGATGCCACATGCCTTGAACCCTGCAATAGAGTTCGCTTGAGATTTGAGACCAACAGACTCCACAGCCTCCTTGAGAAGCTTTGGAAATAAAGTTTTGGGAAGCACTCCTCTATTTCTCAACTTCCATGTTTCTAATACTTTTTTCCATGCCGCCTTAAGAGGTCGGAAGTAAGCTACATCGATTTGTTGAAAATATAAACAGGATGTTCATAAAATCAGATGTGGAATCATCTGCGACTGAAAGATAAACCTTAGTCACTATCTTCCATCGTCAAGATAACCTCTTGTGGGGTATTCATGTTGAAAAGGGAAACACTCTCAATTGAATATTGATAGAAAGATTTTTCTGTGAATTGAAAAATCCATGATCAAAATGAAGTTATTTTTTGTGAATATCTAACAGAAAACAACTACTTCCCCGGCTAAAGCCACGCTGGATATTGAACTACATCTGATAGATATTCTGAAAAGGCCCTAACTCAAAAGAAAAAATCTGAAATTGAAAATTTGAATTTTCATTCAGATAGTTATTTGATTTTCTATCCAGTCCTAATTAAGAACTCATAAAGATGAATGAGGCAAAGAAGAATGTTTTCCAAAAGAGAGTACTCACCAGAAATCATTCGTAACATTGACGCAGGAGAGACATCGCATTCACTTGGTCTTCAATACATTTTAGTCGACGAAAATCTATTTCACGCTTCCACGATCATCAGGAAGACCGGAAGAAATGGAAAACACATTTTCAAGAAGCAATCTCACTTTGCAAAGATGGAAAAGTTAGAATCATTTCTTTTGGAGAGACACTTTGAAATTAGTGTTTTCTGACATTAAAACCTGTCATGGGGTATGCTAGATTGATTTGTTGAAAATATAAACAGGATGTTCATAAAATCAGATGTGGAATCATCTGCGACTGAAAGATAAACCTTAGTCACTATCTTCCATCGTCTGTGCACACTTTAAATTTTGAGATATTGGGATATATTTTTTTGGATACATTGAGTATCTACCATGGATATTTGGAATTGAATTTGGCGAGAACCGGTACAAGCATTAAGTTTTATTGCATTAAGTATTATAAGTGTTATTATTTTGTTAATTATGTATTATTGTCTCACTGTTAAATTGATTTTTTCAGGCTCTCGGAAAAGCACTGAAGTGGTTGCAGTTGGTTTCAAGCGACAGGAGTTGTTCGATTAATTGGAAATTCGGACAGCAAGTGATCTCTATAAGTCTAAGCGTCTTTTTGTATTTTTTTTTACACAAAAGTAATATTTAATGTAATTTTCAATAAACTAATATTTATATTAAAGTGTATTTGTATTTACATGCTTTCCCAATCTACTATATCCCAAATACATGTATGTATTAATATATTCTTTCGTTCTATCAAAAGAAAATCGTGTTCAGCGACCTTAAAACCTCCGAGTACCAAATTTCGTAGTGATTGATTCAAATTTGGAGGAAATGGTCTGCCATTTAGATCTTGTTTTTGGAAAACTTGACTTTAGATTCGTGTTCATCGATCTCAAAAATCTCCAAGTATTGAATTTCGTTGCGATTGATTCGAATTCGGAAGAAATGGTCCGTCATTTTCAGGCCGCGATCTTGGTACCAAATTTCGTAGCAAATGATTCAAATTTGGAGAAAATGATCCGCCATTTTTAGGCCGCCATCTTGTTTTTGGAAAACTTGACTTCAGATTCGTATTCATCGATCTCAAAAATCTCCGAGTACTAAATTTCGTAGTGATTGATACGAATTTGGAGAAATAGTCCGCCATTTTTAGGCCGCCATCTTGTTTTTAGAAAATTTTACTTCAGATTCGTGTTCAGCGACTTCAAAAACCTCCGAGTACCAAATTTCGTAGCAAATGTATCAAATTTGGGAAAAATGGTCACCATTTTTAGGCCGCCATCTTGTTTTTTGAAACTTTGACTTCAGATTTGGGTTCATCGATCTCAAAAATCTCCGAGTACTAAATTTTGTAGCAAATTGATTTGAATTTGGAAAATCCGCCATTATTAGGCCGCCATCTTGTTTTTGAAAAATTTTACTACAGATTCGTGTTTAGCGATTTCAAAAACCCCCGAATACTAAATTTCGTAGCGATTGAACAATACCTTCTATATTTGGCCAGCCATTTGGGATTTGGAACCACTGTGCGATCTGAGGATAGACCATACGATGATTTTGTGGGACGGTAGGTCCTACAGTGAACTGGCGTTATTTTGTGCGATTTGTTTTTTGTTTGAGCGATGTTGAGGCCCGCACTGATGCGATTTGGGTGCGTATTGGGAAGTGGTCCTTGTTATGTTGAATTTGTAGGCCAGACTGAGTTCTGAGCCGCATGTAGTGTTGTTTTTAGTTGGGTGATTTTTGGGCGTTTGTGCATATTTTTCTGAGCGATTTTTGCGCCTATTGATATGCGTTTGGCTCTGTAGGAGAGGCCGCAGAATACTTCCATCAGGGTTGATTGGACGCCAGCTGGTGAGTAAAAGTCTCACAACTTGGAAGTCGTGTTCTTTATTTTATTTCTTCTTTCATTCTTGCTCTGTAGGGGGGGCTTAAGAATACTTCTACCAGGATTGATTGGACTCCAGCTGGTGAGTAAAAATCTCACAACGTGGAAGTCTCGTTTTTTTTTTGTCTATCCTTTTCTTTTCCTTATAGCTCTGCAGAGGGAGCCTAAGAATTTTTATGTCGGGGTGTGGTACCAATCGGTTGGTAAAAGATCCAAAATTGATGCCTATGGATTTGGTCAAGAGCATGTGACCAGAATTGTTTATTCTAGAGATGGGAGGCTCTAGGTATGAAGGACAAATATGTTTTTAGGGAAGTTCTGTATATAGGGAGTTTTGTAGCGTGCTAGGTAAAGCAGATGAGTTTTAGGAAGGGGTCTGGAGTTGGACCAAGCAGAAATTAATTTTGATCTGCTCAGAGGTAGCAGTTGGTGGTAGGACGGTAGTCTCTACTAGGTTGGACCTATAGGTCATGTTTTAGGTAAAATTTGTAATTCTATGAGCGATATTTTACCGTTTCTTTTTTTTTAGGTGGTATATTGGTTTCTTTTGTGATTTTCGTGCGTTGCACGACGTGCCTTTTGTAAAAAAAAATTTTGTCATTGGATGCCATTTATACGTTTTTGCTCTGTAGGAGGGGCTGCAGAATACTTCTACCAGGGGGAAGGACACCAGCTGGCGGAGTAAAAGTCCCGCGACTCGGGAGTCCTACTATATTATTGGATTGTAATCAGTTAGGTTAGGAATTGTGTAGTTATATATGTGTGTATATAGGAATAATGTTTTTTTTAGAACGGATGTATTGAATGAAAATTGTGAATGGTGAAGAAAGATATTGTGTAGCTTAGAAGGGGGGCAGTTGAACTTATATTTTTGCTAAGAAATATTTGTGGGAAATCAAAAGGATTTTTTTTTACAATTAATTGTTGGGTATACGAGGAGAGGACTAATTGTCTCGTAATTCCAACTTGTTTCTGTTTGGTTTTGATTCATATGGATTGTAGAGATATGCAATGACACTCTTGTACGCGAAGAATTTGTATGACTGTCCAAACCGAATTGCTTTACATTTTGGTATGGTTAAGGAGGTACCCAGGAATGCGCGAATCTTGAGCCACATGGTTGACTTTGGATATTTGCACATAGTGTTTTCGGGAAGAAAATGTCAGCTTTTGATGGTTTTTTGTGGACACCATTATATTGAATAAATTAGTTTTTTAAAGTACGAGGATTTAAAATATTTGTTTTTTGAATTTAAAACTACAATGAAAAATGTTGGATTACCGGGGAAGTTTTATAGGTTTAGGGAATCGAAAATACGGGGTGGATTGATAATTTTGAAATGGGAAAAAATAATTTAGCTACCAGGGCAGTTTAATAATTTTATTGTTACCGGGGTGGTTCAATAATTCTGTGGGATTGAAAGTTTAGTTATGAGGGTAATTTATTAATTTTTATATTTTTTTTATTTAAAACGATAAATTTACCCTTGCAGAGGAGGGGAAAGAATCGCTCTGCCAGGCTGGTGCACTTCCTGGGGGGTAAGAGTCCCGCCGAAAAGTGCTAACAACAACAATGTCGGATTATGGTTTCATTTGGATCTTCTTCTTATTTTAAATCAGATCACCATTCAGCATCGATTTCTTCTGCGGGTTGGGTGCTACGAATTCTGTGCCTTTCCCAAATTATTCCCTTGGTATCTTTTTATTCTGGAGTTTGACGCCACAATTATGAGCTTGTGCTGCCAAGGTCAGTTTTATTCCGTGTATACATAAACCTTTTTCTTTTATAGGATGGGTGTTTATTGATATAGGGTTACTGTGGGATTTAACTGAAAGACCAGTAAGGTTAGGGGCGTGTGAATATGTAGATATAGGTATAATTCCCTAGAGGGGCATAAAAAATATTTTGCGTTACCAATAAGGTATAGTGGGGATATTGTATAAATAAATACAATGGAAAGAATAGTTTTTGTCATGTCTTATAATTTTATGTAAGAAAGTTAAAATGTTAAGAATTCATTTCATATGAATATTAGAATTTACCGCCTTGCAGGAGGGGTCTAAGAATCATCCTGTCGGGAATGTGACGCCACCCGGTGGGTAAGAGTCCCATAATTGGCCTCACGCTGTCAGGACATAAGGTGTCCTGACCCAGATTTTTTCGTGAGACCACGTGATAACAGGTCGGTGGAGGCAACCGTCCTTGTTCCTAGAACATGGGTTAGATGGGAAAAATAGGACCCAAGGAACAAAAAGAAAAAAAATTAAATACGTATTTTGGAAGCAACTTCAGGTTTGCCCGAAGGACCACATTGGTAAGATAGGTCAGAGATGGCCTTGACAACCGTTTTATTGAACATTTCAGCTTGGTGGATGCTATAATTTCACTGGGTGCACTGTTCCCTGGATACAGCCTAAAAAGATAATTTAAAAAATAACGTTTTTGGCATTTAGTGGGTTTTCTAAGCTCCGGGACTAGAGCGGAAATAGTCGTCTAGAAAGCTCACTCTTTACTAGAGAATGGAATGCTTCTCTCTAGTAAAGCACCTACAGGGGATACCGATGAGTTTTGGATATCAAAGGTATTGAAAATACTTTGAAGGGCGCAGTAGCGTACGTAAAAGTTGAGGAGCTAAAGGATAGGTTTTGTTAGTCGCGAAATAATTGAAGATTTTTTTTTATCATGAATAAGATTTTTTTTTGCATACATTTTAATATTTATGGGTAATTTTGTACCTGACATAAGAAAGTCAAGCTGGTGGTTTCGTGTATAAGATAAATAATGATATTTGCAAATAGAGTTTCGTGAAAAGAGAAAAATGCTGATGAATAATAAATTAATTATATTGAATTTTGAAGGGAGGGAGTACCTTTAAACTTCCACGGGTTTGATAGGAAAAAAATGTATTGGCTATCTGCTAAGGTCACGGATAAGTGATCAATTGAATAGGGACATTTGTTGATAGGTTGATGATAAATTTTTTGCTAACAATTTATTATGGTTTATTTTATTTTGTTTTGATGTACTGGTCATAGGAATATCTATTTTCTTTGATGAATTTATTTTTTGGTGAAATATGTATATATATATATATATATATATATATGAGAGTAATATCGAGGGGACTGTTGAAAACAAAATGGAAGGAATTCAATGGACATAGCCCTCAGAGAAAAGTGCTAACCTTAGACACGTGTTTTGGGCTTTCGGCCCTCATCAGTACGGTGGAGAAGTGCAGGATAACAGCACTTGGTAGGAACGACAAATCACGAGTCAACAAACGAAGCCAGCCGTTCATTTGTGATTTCGGTCACGACCTGAATTCCAGGGCACAAGCTCACCGAGGCAGTATAGCTACCTGCGTGACATCGAGTCAGGAAATAAATATGAAAGAGAGTAATATCGAGGGGACTGTTGAAAACAAAATGGAAGGAATTCAATGGACATAGCCCTCAGAGAAAAGTGCTAACCGTAGACACGTGTTTCGGGCTTTCGGCCCTCATCAGTACGGTGGAGAAGTGCTGTTCATCCTTGCACTTCTCCACCGTACTGATGAGGGCCGAAACACGTGTCTACGGTTAGCACTTTTATCTGAGGGCTATGTCCATTGAATTCCTTCCATTTTGTTTTCAACAGTCCCCTTGATATTACTCTCTTTCATATTTATATTCCTGATCTCGATGTCACGCAGGTAGCTATAGCTGCCTCCGTGGTACGTTGGTTGTTGCCCTGAATTCAGGTCTGCTGACCGAAATCACAAATGAACGGCTGGCTTCTGTTTGTTGACTCCGTTGATTTGTCGTTCTACCGGCTGTTCATCCTTGCACTTCCACCGACTGATGAGGGCCGAAAGCCGAAACAGTGTCTACGGTTAGCACTTTTCTCGAGGGCTATGTCCATTGAATTCCTTCCATTTTGTTTTCAACAGCCCCTAGATATTACTCTCTTTCATATTTATATTCCTGGACTCGGATGTCACGCAGGTAGCTATAGCTGCCTCCGTGGTGACATTGGTTGTTGCCCTGGAATTCAGGGTCTGCTGACCGAAATCACAAATGAACGGCTGGCTTCTGTTTGTTGACTTCGTTGATTTGTCGTTTCCTACCAAGTGCTGTTCATCCTTGCACTTCTCCACCGTACTGATGAGGGCCGAAAGCCCGAAACACGTGTCTACGGTTAGCACTTTTCTCTGAGGGCTATGTCCATTGAATTCCTTATTATATATATATATATATATTTTGATTTTACGGAAACGCCACCTTGACTGGATTATATATGAAAAAAGTTGTAATCTGAAATTAGGTGTAAATAAGGATTTGGTTTTATTATATTATAGTTGTAAGAATTTTAATGGTATAAATGGTAATTTTTTTTGATGTAATAATTATTGTTTTACAATTTTTATTGTAATGTAGTGGATTGAGATTGAAAATGGACTCTATTTATGATGAGATATAACTTTTGATTTTGTAATGGACTATTTTCTTTTGTTTTGTTGAAGGACTTGATTTTAATATCATTATCATTGAAAGACTATTGGGGATGGAGTATGCAGTAGGAAAGGTTGCGGATATGGTAGGCGATCATCAGGCAAAATGGTAACTTTTCTCTTCCTTGTATATGGGCCACAGACTGAAAGCAGTAAATGAGATGGTGCAGTTATTGATAGGGTTTATTGGAGATAGCTGAAGATAGCAGCTAACAGTTGGAGTAGTTGGCTAGTATGAATGCCGAAAAAAATGATAAAATACCCGTGTCCTAGTATGAGCTAGAGTTGTGAAGCTCGAAGGACAAAAGCAGTGAATTTAAGCAAAGAAGATACGTTGAAATAGCTGAATTTAGTAGGCTATATGTGTCAGTAAGTACAAAATGCTGACAATGTAATAGTAGTAGGCCGAGTATGAGCCAAGTATGGGGCTCAAGCATTAGAAGCGACCCAGCCGAGTGAATGAGGTTCACTGAGTTATCCATTGTTCTAGTAGCGAGAATTTGAAACCCTAGTATTTGTTCCAGTTATTGATTTCACCCTGTAGTCAGTATAGCAGGTTGAATTTTTCCGATGTACCAGTAACAAATATTCTGTCTTTGGGCCTTATGAGAAAAGTCTCACCATAATTAGTAAGCCAATAGGATTTGAATATGCAAAAGTAACACTTAACTGAAAAGACCAATCAATGATTAGAAACGCTACTACGCATAAAAAATATTCTAATTTGGAGGGCAAGGGTGTAATCAACGAATGGGACTCCTCGGCGGGCTTTTGTGACGACTAATCGATCTTTAAAATAACGTGTTGAGTTTCGGGCGAGTGTTGTCGCGAAATACTAGAAATTTGTTTCGCGTAATTTTCCAAGGGAAAAATAGAAATTTTCCCCATTGAAAAATAATAAGAACTATAGAGCGAGTTAAAATCCAATAGTGACCTTTTTTGGAGAGGGCGCAGATATTCATCGTTGGATGAAATGCTTGGTAAGAATACATTTTGGGTATTTGGTTGCTAACCTAACATATTCGATGGTTTGAAGACTGGTGGTTTGGATTTTTTCCTTTTTGATTGTTTTTTTTTTCTTTCATGTGTAGGTTGAAAAACATATGAGGGTGATTTGGTATGAGAACATTTTTATAGCCTCTAGTAAAGCTATATGGGGATATATTTCACACATTTTGGGTGTTGGGCCCATGAACATTAAATATAATGTTTGAAAATTCTTATAAATAGGATTTGATAATTGAAAAGGGAAACATTCTCAATTGAATATTGATAGAAAGATTTTTCTGTGAATTGAAAAATCCACGATTGAAATGAAGTATATTTTTTGTGAATGTCTAACAGAAAACAACTACTTCCCCGGCTAAAGCCACGCTGGACATTGAACTACATCTGATAGATATTCTGAAAAGGCCCTAACTCAAATTCTTTTGACATTAGACATTAGAAATGTTTCTTAGCAATACTAATCCCTTTTATTATTTTGATTGCACGATTCACGGCACATAAATATTTTGTTTGCTACTAACGTCAGAACATTCACAAACACAAATACTAGACTCCCATCTCATACGTTCCTGTTTGATGTATCCATTTTTTTGAGATGACTCCTAAGAGGACAAGTCTTTTTTGTTCAACTCGAGAAGCTGTTTAGCTTTCTTTGGCGATGGGCTCAGAAGCCTTTTCGCTTCTCTTTGCCCTGGAATCTTATTCCAGTGGGTTTTAATTTGGTCAGCTTACCGACGCCAAAACTCTTCCTTGATGTGGGCTTTGGAAGGACCACGGAAGGGTTCTGGGCCAGAAAATTGGGTGTTTGCACTTTCCTTAGCTGTCCGCTTCCTCATTGCCTTTGATTCCCCCACATCAGAGTAACCTGATTGTTCGTAGCCAGTTGTCTTAGGAAGACTTTGCAGTCTAGACTCACAAGTGTGTGACTTTAGAGCTTTTAGTGCTGGTTGGCTGTCTGATAGGATATAGATCTTTGCCCCCCTGGAACCTCTTTATATAATATAATAATCTTTATTAGCATCAGCTCTCAATTATAAATTGTATAAATGAATAGTATAACTAAAATAGCATAAATAAAGTACAGAACACATATAAAATACAATGCACGAACAAGTTAAATTAGCAGTATAAAATCGAAATAATACAAGAAGAGATATTACAATGATGGGTTATAAACCTTTTATATATTTTACACACTGGCTTTTGAATTCTCTAAATGACGAGTATTCTTTCAATTCTCTTGGTAATGAGTTGTAAAGCTGTAAGCCTTTGATGAACACTGTGTTTGTAGCAGCATTAGCAATATTAATATAGAAATATTATGTGGATTGTGATTAATTTTTGGGATAAGTTGGTAACATCCTATTGGTTTATAACAAACTTGAGGATATTATAAGCAGCTCTCTGTCGAACATTCAATAAATTCAAGGATTCCAACATGTAAGCTATTGATGTTCGTTTTCTACATAATAGAATGGCTCTCATAGCACGATTTTGTACTTTTTGTAATGTATCAATTTGTTCATTATTCATCAGGTATATGAATGTTCCACAGAAATCAAGATGAGGAGATATTATGGTTTTATATATAGTTAAATTAGTAAATGATAATACCTTATTATTCAATCTATATAGATCATAGTATCATCAGCAAACAATTTTATTTTGCAATTTTAACATGGTGTACTATGTTATTGATGAACAAAATGAATAATATTGGTCCTAGAGCACTTCCTTGAGGGACTCCATAATGTATGTCGTTGCTGCCAGAAGATGTATTATTATATTTAACTTTGAAGGCATTCTTGGGCGCAAATTTCTATAGCTTGGGTTTCTGCTAGAAAAATTGTTGGTGATTTGCCTAGGGATTTTGAGAGACTAAAACTAGGACCCGTTACTCCCACTCCAGCCCTTTCGTCCACCTTGGAACCATCACTATACTATACTGATGCATTCCTTTCTAGTTGAGGCCCGTTCGTTGTGAATGTTTAGTGGTTTTTTATACCTACTTCATAATTTACTTCAAAGTTGTGACTAGCTGGCATAATATCTGATGGCTTGTACCTGGATTCTAGAAGAATATTTTCCAGAACCTTTAGATGTCCAATCAGATTTCCAGCTTTCAACATGACACGCAAGTGCAGTGGCTGTTCCTGATTATTTAGCGATTTAACTTTTTTATGTCTTAGGGATGATTATACAGTGCATTCCATTTAAAACGAGCCACCCTGAATAACTTTTGGTACAATGATTTTCAGGAAAAATAAAAAAAACATGTCAACAATAGTATACAGGGGGACACATTTTGACATATTCACATTTGATGTTACTTCCACTATCGCACCCCCAGAGCATGTCACCATTTTTTTTTAAATGGATCACCCTATATTGTTTCGCATTATCAGATGCTCCATGATGAGCAGATTTCAACAAAGTATAAAATTATGGTCTGACGCATATGGTTCGGGAGCTACAAATTATTTGAGTTGAAAACGAGCCACCCTGAATGAACTTCTGTACAATCTGTTACCTAGGTTTCATAGGTGTTTTTTTTAAGTATACTTAAAAAAAGTCTTATTTTGCCTAGTTAAGTTTGAATTCGATATTCTATTCATTTTGTATTTGTCTCATTCTACAATAACGAATAACAACAAAAAGCACAGTGATCTGCCTTCCGTACATCAGAGGTGTCTCCGAGAAGATCAGAAGGATCGGAAACAAGTTCAACATCAAGAGCTGCTTTCAATCCGGCAGTACTTTACGGAGTTTCCTAACCAAGACCAAACCTGACAACAAAAATGAAATCAGTAAGAATTGCATTTATGAAGTTCCATGTGAATGCGGAGATTCCTACATTGGAGAGACAAAGAGGCCGTTATCGGTAAGATTGGATGAGCACAAGAAATGGACTCAACGTGGAGAAACGTCAACCACGCCTGGACTGAGCACCATCGAGTTCTATGGGACGACACAAGTGTTCTACATAAAGAGGAGCATTGGTTCAAACGAAAGTTCAAAGAGGCTGTCTACATCGAAGCCAATAACGCCTTTAGTCAACCAAGCGTTGAGATCAAGAACGTATGGAAACCACTGCTTGCTCTTTCTGGCGGGCTGCAGAGGCGTGAAACTTCACGCACCACCACACCGCGCGAAATTACACGCACCACTGCACATGGCGGGATTACACGCATCATTGCACCGGCAGTCACATAAATTGGTAAGTAGCACCTAAACTTGTCAGTATACACCTGAAGACGATTGCAGATACAAGCATTCGAAACGTTGTAAAAACCTTTTAAATCCATTAAGACGATGTACGTCCGAAACGAGAGTAATCTGTACGAATTGGTTAATAAAGTTCAATATATTAACTCTGCCATCATGTGCAATATACTGCAATTTGATACACATTCAAGAAAATTCACAAAAGTTTACTACAAATGGAACCAACCACTCGTATAATACTAGGAATAAGGATAATATTAGAGCACCAAACCAAAGATTAGAAATAACAAGATGTAACTCATACATACCATTGTACAACTCACTGCCTCAATCAATGAAAAATGCAACCCTCGCTAATTTCAAAAGGAAACTGAAAAAACACCTCTCAGACAATGCTTACTATGATGCGTCTGACTTCAGCTTTACTGAGTGAATATCGTCAATGTAGGCTCTGTCTCCATGCATCTCTGTCTTTACATTTATATATTTATTTATTTTAATTTGTACTCGAATTATATACAATTTACTGAGTGACCATCGTCGATATACTGTCTCGATGCATCTCTGTTTTACTGAGAATATTGTCAATGTAGGTACTGTCTCCATGCATCTCTGTCTTTACATTTATATATTTATTTATCTTAATTTGTGCTCGTATTATATACAATTTACTGAGTGACCATCGTCGATGTACTGACTCGATGCATCTCTGTTTTACTGAGTGAATATCGTCAATGTAGGTACTGTCTCAATGCATCTCTGTTTTTACATTTATATATTTATTTACTTTACTCTGTGCTCGTATCATATACAATTTTTAATAACTATATACTGTTTGTTTGAAGGTTGTAGACGATGTGGTAACTTGATTACTATCGTTTCGGACATCCATCGTCTTAATGTATTTAAAAGGTTTTCATGACGTTTCGAATGCTTGTATCTGCAATCGTCTTCAGGTGAATACTGACAAGTTTAGATGCTACTTACCAATTTATATGACTGTCGGCGCAATGATGCGTGCAATTCCGCCATGTGCAGCGGTGCGTGTAATTTCGCGCGGTGTGGTGGTGCGTGAAGTTTCGCGCCTCTGCAGCCCGCCAGAAAGAGCAATCAGGGGTTTCCATACGTTCTTACGTATGGAAACCCCTGCACATGGCGGAATTGCACGCATCATTGCGCCGACAGTCATATAAATTGGTAAGTAGCATCTAAACTTGTCAGTATTCACCTGAAGACGATTGCAGATACAAGCATTCGAAACGTCGTGAAAACCTTTTAAATACATTAAGACGATGGACGTCCGAAGTGTCAAGAACTAAACCCCAAAGGGGTAGAATATTCAGTAAACGTAACTATAATAGGTTTTTTATCGTTCAACATCAGGAAAACAAACATTGTATCATTCAAATGTACTCTAAATGATGATGTCAATCTAGCTGATGAAGTTATCCCCAATTTCTCTGACATTAAATTTTTAGGACTACATATCGACGATAAATTAGCTTTTGAAGGTCATATTAGTCAATTGTGCAAGAAACTAGCTTCAGGCTGTTATACAGTCAGAATTGTATCAAATGAGCTGTACATCACAAATGCCAGACAGGTATATTTTTCACTGATAGAGTCACACCTTCGTTATGGCATTTCCTTCTGGGGTATGTGTTCAAAAAACCGATTCAACATGGTCTTCTTGCTACAGAAACGGGACTCTTGTCGTCCACTATTTTTAAAACAAAAAATTTTAACTCTGGTTTGTATTTTTATATTAGAAACGGCATGCCTTCTGCATAAAAAATACAAGAACATATTAGTTTGCTCCCCCTCATATAGTACCCGTCGCCCTAATCAGATTTCTCTTTTGAAACCTTCATCTGCTCTTACTCAGAAGTCGCTCATCTACCAAAGCAGAAAAATCTATAACCACCTGCCATTAAGAATAAGGGAGATTCGGGATCTCAATAAATTCAAAAAAGAATATATTTATTATAATTATTTTTATTTATATTTTTTATAAATCATCGTCAAACTAGTCAAATATTGTGAGTAATAACTGTATGTATATCTTATTTTACAAACCTATAATTATAATTATTTTATATTTATATTTTATATATTTATGCTTGTTCAGTTCAATATAATCATTTTTTTATGACCGACAATGTGAAGAAATTGTCTTATATTATATGTTCTATGTTTATTACATTTTGACCCTTAGTATATATGTATATATCTATATGTCTGTATATGTGCTCAAATATGCTTATATATTTTTATGTTTATAGGAGTTCATTTATATGCTATAATCATTATATATCGCTTTGTCTATGAGATTTTTGTATCTTCTAACAAAAAGCATGAAAAAAAAAAAAAAAAAAATACTGTTTCTCGGTATTTTAATATTCTAATTGTAATTTACATTTATATTATATGTACCTTTATTATTGACTTGTCATAGCACTAAGGTGTAATAATTTGACCAATAAAAAATCTAATCTAATCTATATGTATATATTTATTTAATATAAATAATGTTTGTATACTCTGGCCTCCTATTTCAATAAAGATTTCATTTCAAACCAAGTATTTTTTAAAGTAGTAGATTTTAACAAAATATTCGTTTTGCTATTGTCACTTTCTTTTCGAAGCACCAATGTAATTTACAAGTCCGGGAACCAATCCCACCCCGTCGTCGTCTTGATGATCGGGGTTCGACAACTTATTTTTCTTACGCAAAGGTCCGGCATCTAAAGGTTTGGATGAATACTACATAGTTCGTAGTGAAAGCCATACCGAACAAAGTTCGTCCTTTGTGTGGTCGGATAGACATGTTTTCAGTATCGATAGTTCCATATCTATATATATATATATATATATATAAATCATTTATTGTAGTCATTGACTAATTACATTTTGAAATTATGATGTATCCACAGGGGCATTACAATACATAGAATAATCAAACATTTAATATTAAATAATAAATATACGTTACACAAATATTCATATTAAAATTAAATTAAAATAAGTCCATCATAGTTAGATAAGATTAGTGGTCACTGGGTTTTCCTATAGATCGAGGAGATACAATTTGATTTCCTCTTGAAGGTAGTTAGAGATGATAGGCTTTTTATATCTTGTAGGAGATTGTTGTAGCTGTCGAGCCCTTTGAAAAAATAGAATTTTGGGTTTGTGTTAATCCGATTTGTTGAATGTGGAAATCAGTTCTGTTCCTGGTGTTGTATCCATGAATTTGTTCATTATATCTAAGTTTCTCTTGCAAATAACTTTAATAACTTGCAATTTTATTTTTTATTTGAAAAATTAAGATGAAAGTTTGTTAAAGGAGAAAAGATTTTATCGGTAGCCATTCTAATTGTGACAACATATCTTTTATAGGCGTTAATCTTCTACAGTTTAAGATAATGCGCATGGCTCTATTTTGAAGCTTCTGCAATCGTGCTAATTCATTTTGGTTCAGTAAGTACAGGATAGTAGAAAAATATGAGAAATGCGGCAGAAACTAATTATATGCCAGTAATTTTCTCCATCTCGTTAAGTATGGGGTGAATCTAGCTAAATATATTTTAAATAATATTATTTTTATGATATAGTCACTCTTTGAACTGCAAACTCCTATCAATGTTTTCTTCCAAGTACTTGAATAGGTTCACCCGTTTAACTCTGTCATGGTCAAGTATTACCTCATTCTCCTGCTTACTAAGATTCCTATAGCATCTTTCTGTACCTATTACAATATACTTGGTTTTCTCTACGTTAATCTTCAAGTAGTTAGCACCATCTGCACCACACCATAGCCTCCAATGTTCTGTTGATTATTTCTATAAGTTTTATGTGATCATTACTTGAGAAGTATATCTGTTGAGATTCATGTGTTTGCAGCTGTTCAGTTTCTCTCCCCGAATTTGGGTTAATTTTCGAGGTTCAAAGCTGAATTAAAAGCAAAAGTTTCATATCAGTGGAAGCAGATTCCAATACCCTACACAGGTACATAATCAGTTGCTTAGTCATCTAGCTCTAAAAAGTACAATCATCGCATTTATTAGCTGCCTTAACCATAAAGAGGAGCATTTCCACAACCCAAGAGAGCAGGTGTTCAACAACAAAAAACAGATAAAATAAATAAACAGCCACCTGTTCTCAGTAAGATAACTAAAAACCACAAGTGTTCAGGAGATATAAAAAGTGATACAAAACTATCTACTGAAATCCCAGTGGCGTGCAAAATAAATCTAAATTCGGTTCAAGAGATAATTTGCCTTGAAGCTGAAAATGGTAAACTTCGAATGCTGCAAACAAAAACCCTTCCCCAACAGTTATTATATTTGCATTCATTGTTTCAAAATTTTTCACAAAAGTTGTGTTATGACAAACAAGCATAAATTTATATTTATGGGAGACTTCAAACTCACCTGCTGTGAAACGACTGGCGATATGGACGCAAATAAGAGCACTGAAATAAGTATATTGGAACAAACAATCTCTAAAATTTCGGAAGAGAGCAACATAAGAGGAAAACACATAGACAAACTACGGAAAGAGAAGGAAACATTCAATGAAGAGGCAGTACGAAGAGAGGATGAACTAGTGCAAATAATCAAGCAACAAGATGGTACTATTCACCAAGCTGAAAGGAAAATAGGAGAATTGGAGAAAATAATTGAATCACTAATGGATACAAAAATAACAAAAACAACTAGTACCCAAACTGAAATAAAAAACAGGGAGCAAGAAATACAAACTATCCCAAATACTATTTTACTATGCAAACATCTTCTCCAATGATGAAAACAATCGAAACCACAAAACAACCTGAGGAAGGAATAATCAACCAACAAACACCTACAAAATAGTATTAAAAATATTATAAGAGAAGAACTAAAACTATCTGTTGGCTACATAGTGGAACAAATATCACAAACTGCTACCAAAGTAGATGTACTGAAAGACTCAAATATCGATCTGGTGTCCCTTTTGACAAACAAGCAATCTTGTAATCAAAACTTGTTCAGAAGTATTCCACATTCCTATCCTATTCAACCTAATATACCATCGCCAAATCAGCAACCCATTAGTGACACAGACCGTATGCTGACCAATAAAAAAAACATAGCGGCTGAAATAGCTGAAATGGAGATCAGACCAACCCAGTTTTTTCGTAACAACATACAACCACAAAATACTTTCACTAAGCAACCACGAGGACAATTCGAAAGACCTCAGCACTATCGTGCAAGCATGCGACCTCAGAAAACGTGCAAATACCAAGCAAGAAGACAACCAGAAGAGCACAACTTTCATCCTAGACAGAACAAAAAATTCTATGATAACAAGTCAAGACAATACTACCTACCACAACTATACAGGAAAGAACAGCCAAGTTCCTCATATAACGCACGCATATACAATAGTGGACACCATAGAACCTACAACAGAGCTCCCACAAGAACATATCGGCAACCTGGACCACATTATGCAACCAGAATCTTCCAGAACAGCAAGTACAATTACAATGTCCCTGTCAACTACAACCCCCACACATCAGAACCCTACTTTGAGAGTTAAAAACAACGAAGTTCGGTATCTATTCTATCAGTCACTCAGAAACAAAAAACTGCTTTTAGAATCAATATTATTAGAAGACTCTGAATACGACATAGTTTGTTTAGACGAACATCACCTAACAAGACAAGAGGCTGAAAGTTTTGCAATTAAAAATTATGACGTTTGTTCGTTTTATGCTAGATGTAACTTCGAAAGAGGTGGGGTAATGATTCTCTGTAAAGAAGGATTGAAGTACAAAAACAGAACTGACCTACAAAATCTATCGGTGGAAATACACTGTGAGATAACGGCTATTCAGCTGGTTGATTTTCAGCTCTTAGTAATCACAATTTATCGTAGCCCAAACGGAGATTTTGAAATCTTCCTAAAAACCTTCAATTTATTATTGAAAATAATTTTTAACTTCAAAAAAGTTATCATAAACGGAGACTTTAATATACACTTTAATAATAAAAAAAACGCTAAGACTAAAAAATTTACATTATTGATAAATTCTTTTAACTTTCAAGAAAAAATCCACCAAAAAACGAGAAATAAAAATACCCTTGATAATTTTCTCTTGAATTTTGAGACGATGCACTCACGAGAGTGTGGGATCCGGGCCTATCCGACCATAACATTGTTAATATGAAATTAATGCTAAGCAGTGAAAATGGATGTAATAACAACAAAAGATATTACAGATCCTACAAAAATGAAAAAAATTAATTTTATTTTTTCCAAAAATTAGAGATGCAAAATTGGGATTTTGTTGATTGTAAGGAATTGAGCATAAACGAAATTTTTTTAAAATTTATTGACATACTCAAGTCATGCATGGAAAACTGTTTTCCTATCAAACAAAAAAATACAAATAACAAACAAAGCAGTAACAAATCCTGGTATACAAATGAGCTCCGAATCATGAAAAATCAATTACAGCTCATATCAGAATTATGCCAAATTTCTAATGATATGCATATAAAAAATTTAAAAAAAGAATATCAAAAACTATATAAACAACAACTGAAAATTACAAAAAGAGAGTTTAATAACAGGAAAATAAGGAATTCAAATGATATTAACAAAACATGCTGGGAAATAATAAATGAAGAGAGGGGTAAAACAAAAAAATACCCGGAAATTAAACTAAACGAAAACGACATAAACGACTTCTTTATTAACAAAGCAGACGATATTTATCACAATATTGTACAAACCCAATCACCTGTAACTTCTCCATTACCAGGAAATTTTAATTGCTTCCCAAGCTTTAAATTTAGGGAAATAACCTTTAACGAAACTAGGAATATAATAAATAAAATTAAAAATAAAACCAGTGCTGACTATTATGAGCTAAATATCTTTTTAATAAAAATAATCAAAAATATCATAATCTCACCCTTAACAAAGCTGATAAACGAAGCCATAAAATGCGGAACTTTTCCTGATTGCCTTAAAATTACAAAAGTGATCCCAATACCAAAAGAAAAAAATGCAGAAGAATTTTGTAAACTAAGACCCATCTCAATACTTCCCGCAGTCGGTAAAATATTTGAAGCTGCTCTGAAATCGCAGTTAGTAGAACACTTTGAGGTACATAACATCATTCCAGATTACCAATATGGTTTCGGAACGGAAAATCAACCACAGACGCTGTAATGCAGCTGGTAGATAAGATCGTCATAGGATTTCAGAAGCGTGTCCACACAGGAACAGTGTTCTCTGCATCTTCAGGCGCATTTGATTGCGTGTCACATGAAATCCTGCTTAAAAAATTGGAGTGGTTTAAATTTGAGGAAAACTCAATTAACCTAGTTAGATCATATCTATCGGAACACAGACAGTACGTTTTTTTGAATAATAAGGCATCTGATACCAAAGAAATAAAAAACGGAGTTTACCAAGGTTCGGTTTTGGGACCAATTCTATACTTAATTTATGTGATTGATTTCAAAACTGATGATGACTCTGAGATTACGCAATTTGCTGACGACACATCCTTAACGCTCCAAAATACAAACTACGAGGCTATAGTTAATGAAATGAAAGTAGCAGAATCGAATGCTGATAAATGGTTGACAAATAATAAATTAAAACTGAATACAAATAAAACGCAACATTACTTGTTTACACACAAACAACTGCCTATAGATCAAAATGAATCGATCAAATTTCTTGGGTTCCAAATGGATCCAAAGCTCTCTTGGGAAAAACATGTAGATTTTATTTGCAAAAAATTGGCAAAGAGCATTTATGTTATAAGAAGTTTAATGGACATTTCATCTATTGAAACCATTATCACTGCTTATCATTCACTTTTTATGTCCCATATCTCTTATGGTCTAGTACTTTGGGGGCACTCGCCTCATGCAAAAAGAGTGTTTGGACTGCAAAGAAAAGTTTTGCGAGTTATCTTCAAACTGGGTTATCAAGAAGACGTTAAAACAACATTTATTAATAATAAAATGTTTACACTACCTTCTCTTTACGTCTATTCGTGCATAAATTATGTAAAAAAAATCCTCACTTATATCTAAATCAAAACGATTTTCATTCACATAACACCAGACAATCACAACAAATTAAAATTGAATTCACAAGACTAAATCACTGCCGTTTTTCCAAAAATTATTATGGTTCTATTTTATTTAATAAACTACCAGAAGATATAAAAAACTTAAATACAGCTTCGTTTTCAAATTACATGAGGAATATCTGCTTGGAAAACGCTTTTTATAGTATCGACGAATTCTTATCATTTGACTTCAACACCAACTAATATATTTCGAAGTTACAATCTACGTAGACACAAAAAAATAAATTATAGTTATGTATATTCTAGTGAAACAGTGATATTATATTGTAATTGTTCACCTCTCATTTGTTTATTTAGTTATTTATTTAGTGTTTTTATTTATATACTCTTGACAAAACCTTATAATACTATTGTATTTCTTATGGTGAATAAAGGATATTCTATATTAGTATCATCTGCAAATAGCTGTATTGAGCAGCTACTCATCACCTCTGGCCAATCATGTGTATAAGCAGTGTGAAGTTAGCTGCCAGCAGCCAGCTGCTAGAATCTCCGAACATGGACCATTGACAAGTGGCCTTCCGAACTCTTTCGACAACTGCCAGCTGCTAGAATTTCTGTTGGTGGTACCATATCATTTCATTGCGAACGTAACTACTTCGTTCGCAGACATCGTGGTATTTCGAAATAAACAAAGATCATTTGAAGATGAATGGAAATGTTTCTTTTTGAGGGCCCTGTATGACTAGAAAATATTTTCTACATCTTGACAGTTGTTGAGAATGAATCACCCTTTATATATATATATAGGAGTTTCAACTATTATTATTGGACAGATATTAATTTTGTACTTTGTGACGTTGTCAAAATAAAGCGATTTTTAAAAGTAGGATTTGTCCATTATTCAAGTAAAGGTCCCTCAATTACATTGAATTCTTACCATTTTCAACATTTGGCGACCGTGACAGGACAGAAAATGGAGAATTTCAATCGTCTAAAGAAAGAAAGGGACCAGCTCAGACGAAACTTCAACAAGACTTGCGAGGAGTTAAAAAGTATGTTGAAGGATAAACAAGTTAGAAAAGAAGATGTTACAGCTCGCCTGAATCAATTAGAAGACAAAGGTGATCGTCTTTTCGCCTTGGATGAGAAGGTTCATGATGCAATATTTTCCTTCAGTGGTGATATTCAAGATGAAGAATTTGAACAAGAATGTGAGACTGTCGAAGCCTACAGAGATCAACTCATCAAATATAAGTCCGAAGGTTATTATTTCCTGAATGAAGTGAAAGCAGTAGACGTTTCCAGTTCCAGGTCTACAGGAGGAGTCAATTCGAGGAGACACTTTCGACTACCCAAACTGGAGTTGAAGAAATTTGATGGTGACGTTAAGAATTGGATCGGTTTTTGGGGTCAGTTCAAGAAAATTGACGAGGATGAGGATATCGACAGAGAAGATAAGTTTCAATACTTAATACAGGCCACTGAAGTCGGAAGCGTAGCACGAGAACTTGTCGAAAGTTTTCCACCGTCTGGAAATAATTATGGAAAAGCCATCAAACAGTTGAAGAGCAGGTTTGCAAGGGACGAATTTCTCATAGAGGTTTATGTAAGAGAACTATTGAACCTCGTACTGTAACAATCCATGAAAAATAAACCAGGTATGTCATTATCCAGTTTATTTGATAAACTAAAGACACAACTCAGAGCTCTAGAGTCTTTAGGCGTAACTTGTGATAAGTATGCAGCAATGCTCTACCCTCTAGTTGAATCTGCGCTAACAGAAGATGTCCTCAAAGTTTGGGAAAGATACAGAACTTCAATTGTTAAAAAACAAATCAATGAGCAAGAAGAAGGTGATAAAGTAGAAAATAAATCCACTAATCATTTGAATCTGTTATTAGATTTTTTGAAAGCGGAGGTTGAGAGTGAGGAACGAATCAACCTAGCACGCACGAGTTTTGGACAAGGGAAAGAAACCCAGAAAACGTCAAACCAGGAAAGGAGGCCGAGAACGAAAAAGGAAAGTTATACAGTACAAGTAAGATGAAAGAGCAGAATGAGCTATATACAGCAGCCACAATTTTCACATCTCATGAGAAATTTGGTAAGAAAACTCTGAATTGTTTATTCTGCGATAAGTCACATTCGAGTCAAGACTGTATGAGAGCTCAAAAACTCACATTTGAAGAGAAAAAATATTTCATTTTAAAGAAAAATTGTTGTTTTGGATGTTTGAAACCCAATCATAACATAAAAAAGTGTAGAAATTTCATCAAATGCCTCATATGCAGTAAAAAACATTTTCTCATCATGTGCCCAGATTTGCAAGCGAACAAACAAGTTGGTATCTGAGGACGTTGGGAATGTGCTCACGAGTAATAATATTAATAGTACCACTGAGACATTGTTGCAAACTATCCTTGTTCGTCTTGTCAATAATAATAAAACAAAAATTGTTAGAGCTTTATTGGACTCTGCTTCTCAGAGGTCATATTTATTAACGAAACATGTCACAGAAATGGGTTTTACAAAGATTGGTGAAGAAACTATTATACAGGGTGTTTTTGGGGGTTCTGAGTCGTCTCCACAGATACATGGTATTTATGATATTTCTATACAAAGTTTGGATAGTTCTTTTCAGTTCAAGCTATTGAAAAAGTTAGATATATTAAGTTCTTGAACAAGAAAAATGTAAAAATTGTCGATGTTGATAGTAAAATTTGTGAAATTTCACTTCTGCTTGGTATTTGAAATTTCACTATTGAAAAAGTTGATGAAAATATAGTTGCTCTTGAAACACGTTTGGGTTGGACTGTAATAGGAAAGCAATATAGTAATTCCAACGTTTTGACCACATTTTCTTGTTTGAGTCAATCTACTATTTCTGAGTTATGGTCATTGGATACTTTGGGTATAAAAGATCCAATCGAGGTGAAGAATAAAGATGAGATACAGACCGAGGTTATGGAAAATTTCAAAACAACAATATCAATAAATCATGACGGTAGATATGAGGTATGTCTTCCTTGGATCGAAGGACATCCGGAACTTCATAATAATTTCAATTCATCAGTAAAAAGACTAGATAATATCACGAAAACACTATCAGCATCGAATATTTTTACTGATTACGAAAATATTTTTCGGGAATGGTTAGAATTAGGAATTATAGAAGAAGTTATTGAGGATGAATTTGACAAGAATATTTATTATTTACCACACCATCCTGTGATAAAGGAGTCTATGTCAGTACAAAAATTAGACCCGTTTTCGATGCTTCTAGTAAAGACATCAAAGGAAATTCTTTGAATGATTGCCTCGAAAAGGGCCCCAATCTAATAGAACTTATTCCCCTCATACTTTTACAATTCCGGTTAAGATCTATAGGTGTGAGTGCGGATATCAAAAAAGCCTTTTTGCAAATTAGTCTTTCGAATAAAGATAGAAACTTTTTACGATTTCTTTGTTGGAAAGACAATACGTATACATCATTCAGAACATATAGACATTGTAGAGTAGTGTTTGGGGTTTCTTCTAGTCCATTCCTTTTGGCTGCTACAATTTTATTTCATTTAGAAAAGGTACCACCAGAATTCAGGGATACTGCAGAAAAATTTAAAAAATCCTTTTATGTGGATAACTGCGTCACAAGCGTTGATAGTATGTCAGAATTACAAAAATTCATCATGGAATCAAAGCATATAATGTCTGAAGCACAATTTGATTTGAGAGGCTGGATTCATTCATTTGGTCAGGCTAATTCCGATGTTACTTGTAACGACAATATTACATCATTGTTAGGTTTATCTTGGGATTTTCGAAATGATAAACTTTTTTGTGATGTTGATTCATTAACAAAACTAGAGGATATCTCTTTAACAAAAAGAGGTTTATTATCAATCGCTCAAAGGGTATTCGATCCTGTGGGGTTTACTTGTCCAGTTACTTTAATTCCGAAGATTTTGCTACGAGAGACTTGGAAACTCAAACTTGGGTGGGATAAGGAATTGCCTGAGAATATTATTAAAGAAATCAAGAGATGGCTGCAACAGATATCGTGGCTCAGTTTTTGTAGAATTCCAAGATCCCTCTGTGAATTCCCTCTTAAGGATGCAGTGAGTACATCCCTACATGTTTTCGGTGATGCCAGTAAACTTGCGTATGCTACTTGTATTTTTATTCGTGCACAACTAGGAGAAAAAGTGTCTGTTCAACTAATTGAGGCGAAGTCAAGAATATCACCCATAAAAATTGTTACTTTACCGAGATTAGAATTATTAGCGGCTGTACTTAGTGCCAGGATATGTCAATCTGTGAAAAAAGTGGATATTCTGAGCAATATTAAAACATATTTTTGGACTGACTCCATGGTTGTTTTGGCATGGATTAAAACAAAAGAGAACTGGAATACTTTCGTGGGAAATAGGGTTAAAGAAATCTGTACCATCAGTAATCCGGAAGATTGGCATCATGTTCCCGGAAATTTGACGCTGCCGATCTACCATCCAGAGGGTGTAATGCTAAGAAATTGATGGAAAGTAATTGGTGGTACGGTCCGGAATGGCTACGGTATGAACCCGAATTTTGGCCCCACTCGGAGATGGATTTTTCGGATGCTGAAATCTATGAAGAGAAAAGGAAAAATATTATTTCGATGGTGGCACCCGAAAAAGTCAGAATAACTGAAAATTTCAAAAAATTCTCCAGTTATAGTAAAGTTCTAAGAATGATTGGATGGATATTGAGGTTCAGTTATAATATGAAAAATAAAGGAAAAAGAATTAAAGGTGAATTGAATTGTGAAGAAATAGAAGAAAGTGAAACCCGTCTTTTGAAAATTATACAACTTGAAAGTTTCGGAAAAATAGATTTGGGCCTGATACATAATTTACAAGTTTTTGAGGATAACAGAGGTATATTGAGAATCAAAACGAAGTTGATGTTACGTGAAGATACAAATTATTTCAAATTCCCTATTCTACTTCCTTCAAATCATGAAATAGTAAATAAACTTATATTTGAACAACATCGTTTGAAACAACATACTGGAATCACTAGCCTATTGAGTATCTTGTAAGAAAAATTTTGGATTCTGAAGGGAAGGAAAACAGTTAGACAAGTTTTATCAAAGTGCATCGTTGTAACGCATAATCAGAACGGAGTCGACTATGCTGGACCACTATATCTGAAAGAAGGAGGAAAAGCCTGGATCGAAAAGAGGTCTGTTTATGAATTTCGGAGTCGATATGCTGGACCACATATTAAAGAAGGAGGAAAAGCCTGGATCGTGTTGTTTACTTGTGCTGTATATAGGGCCGTACACTTTGAGCTTGTCACTTCCCTCTCCACAGACGCTTTTATTCTCTCGTTGAGGAGATTCATAGCCAGAAGAGGAAGAATTTCGACAATTTATTCAGACAATAGTACATGTTTCGTAGGTGCCAATAATCTTCTGAATAAAATAGATTGGGAAGAGATAGTAAAATATTCCTCTGTACAAAGAATTAGGTGGATCTTCAACGCTCCGACAGCACCCTGGTGGGGAGGATGGTGGGAGCGATTAATAAGAATAACAAAAGAGCTTCTGAGACGAAATTTAGGTAAAGCTTGCATCACCTACGAGGAACTCATGACAATTTTATGTGATTGTGAATCAGTAATCAATTCTAGACCAATGACATATTTTTATGAAAATGACGAACTCATTCCATTGACCCCTGCACATTTTCTACAGAATATACCGAGTAATGAAGTACCCGATCTTGATATGGTAAATAGGAATTACCTATTGAGAAGACACAGTTTTCTACAAACCCTAAAAGACAATATTCGGAAGAGGTTTAGAAGAGAATATCTTGGGGATTTGGTACATTGTGGAAAAAGAAAAATTTCCACAATTAAAGTTGGAGATATTGTTCTTGTGGGAGCAGATAATATGAAAAGATCTAATTGGCCTTTAGCGAGAGTCTTAGAACTTTACCAAGGAAGAGATAAATGGGGAGAGTAGCTCGAATCAAAATTGCTGGTACCGGAGAATTAGTTCGCCCCTTACAACGTCTTTATCCACTGGAAGTATCAGCAGCTGATAGTCGAGATTCTTCGTTTTTTTTCGAAAACTGACCCAAACCTTTCCAATAATAACAATACTAATCAAACGTCCCAGATGTCAGATCCTAATCAAGTCTCTACTCCAAAAGACGAGAGAGAAGAAAACCAGTGTGGCTCATCATCAAGAGAGGTGACGCCGACGGTAACCAGATCAGGACGCGTAGTCAAGATTCCAAAACGATTCGAGCCCTAATCATCATTGGAAATATGATTTTGTTTCTTTTTCTTCTTTTGCAAAATGAATATTGCAAAGGTGGGAGTATGTTGAGAATGAATCACCCTTTATATATATATAGGAGTTTCAACTATTATTATTGGACAGATATCAATTTTGTACTTTATGACGTCAAAATATAGCGATTTTTAAAAGTAGGATTTGTCCATTATTCAAGTAAAGGTCCCTCAATTACATTGAATTCTTACCATTTTCAACAACAGTCGTTTGTAAAATAGTCGAAAAAAATTATTGTTTTTTTTCCTTTTTGAGGGCCCTGTATATTTTGGGACGGCAGATCAAAGAATTATTTTTTCAGTAGCCGATAGAACGCATCAAATTGGACTAGAAAATATTTTTTTCATTTTGACAGTCGTTTATATTTTTTTATACTGGAAAAAAAAAATTCAACTTGGCAGTCGTTTGCTGAATAATAATAGCATGTTATAATTTTTTGTTTAAGGAACATATTTTCCATTCATCTTTAAATGATCTTTGTTTGTTTCGAAATACCACGATGTCTGCGAATGAAGTAGTTACATTCGCAATGAAATGATATGATACCGCCAACAGAAATTCTAGCAGCTGACAGTTGTTGAAAAAGTTCGGAAGGCCGCTTGTCAATTGTCCATGCTCGGATATTCTAGCAGCTGGCTGCTGGCAGCTAACTTCACACTGCTATTTATATATACCAGGAATAACAGAGGACAGCACACTTCCCTGAGAGACACCCTGATTACATTCTTTATCACAACTTATTATTTATCCTCAATTTTTGTCTTCTGTTCTCCAAGAAGCTTTCCAACCATTTCAGAACTGTTCCCATAATTCCTAATGCCTCCAATTTTTGCAATAGCCTAGCCCTGTGAACCGTCTCTAAAGATCTTTGTAGATCCAAGAACACCGCGATTGTCATAATCTACTGTGTCGTAAATTGAAATGTTGCCACCAAAACAATGGAGTGTTGGTCATAGAGCTCTAGCATTGTAACGAACATGTTTTCTTCTCGATGAAAATACAGACAAAGATTTTATATTATTTTGCGAAAATATCTTTGCAATTTTGAATGATGTCGGTATCAATTGCCTCCAATCATCATCGTATTGATGATAGGTAATCCAAATTCACTCATAAACTCATTGACCTCGTTGCATTGCTGCACTTGGCGCCATCCCCATTTCTTTTTGTGTGGATATTTATATGTAAAATATTATCATATTCTCGAAAATAAATGCACCAAAATGCAATTCTTCATAGCAGTTTTGTGTTGTTTCACTGCCGATTGAATTAAAAATTATCTGTGAGATCCATCATAAAAGTTGTACACTTGATGTCAGTATCTGAATTGGAAATAATCTTCGTTCTTCACTACCCGTTCTTTATTTTTTCTTTCCTTTGGAGATGGTAATAGAAATCCAACAGATGCGAATAACTGAATTGTTTTGGAAATTCGACAATGTTGTTATGTATCATGTAAGTATACAAATAAGGATACAAATAAGGATGCATCAATCATCAACTTTGATATATCTGGTTCGATTCGCAAACAGAGTTATTGATAAAAAAAAAACAGTTTTTATTGTGTATGAATTCAAAGTGTGCTAAGATTGGAACGTAGTAGTTGAGAATCTTTTCTTTTGATTAGGTACATAGTTGGGGCACTTATATGATGATGAACATCTTTATGGCACGTAGGACAAGGCATCTTTAGTATTGAACATCGCATTTGATCGGGGTTATTTTAGATACTTGCAAAATCTATACTTCTTTCACATTCACAAACAATGTATTTCATGCCAATTGAGTCAATTATCACAAATAACTCATTATGAAACGAAATAAACACACTGCTGATGAAATATGTCGATGTAGGTATTTTGTTTCCAAAGGCTACTTGGTTTTCTTGTGAAGCAAATCAACAGGAACAATAAATACTCACCCGCATATTATAATAACAAAACATTGTGTTAACGCTGGATACAGATTATCAATAGTAGCTCCTGCCTTATCCAATTCCAGATTCATTTCAAGTATTTGGATTACAGGGTAATTTTCTTCAAGCTGTGGGGAGCACAAATAGAAATTAATAAATTTCATAAACAATGCCGGAATAGTTAAATACTAATCTGCTTCCCGTAGAAAGAGGAGTGATACATTATACATTCTAAAATTTCTACATCTGTCATGATTTCATAAATAATAAATAAATACAGAAAACAGAAATACCTTCAAAATTGAAAATTCATTAAATCAACTGTCAACTGAGGTGCGTTCGATTATTAACTCCATCGAGTAGAATTTACTAAATAGCGTTCGAAAATCGTAGAGTTGTGTATATTTTACTATAAGACTGTCGTTCGAAAATACCCGAGTATTCGTTACCGAGTTAACTCTCGTAACTCTACGAAATAGCTGGGTTTATTTAACTCCACAAAATTGACATAACTCTTGGAGACGGAAAATCTCTTTATGCTTTGTCTCACTCTCACAGATTGAGATTATTTATGTGTATTTGTTAAATACTGTTCGCTGATAATAGTTGTAATCTTGGAGAAACATGTGGTCTACCAAGTTCATACTGTGTCACTCGAATTCTTAACCTAGGACCTATATTTAATAAAACTGCTTCGAAACCATCACATGGCATTCGAATATACCATTGTCATTCCCTACCCTAAATACTAACATTTAATTTACAATTGGCGAACAAGATTCTAGAAAAGTTATCTCCCATTGTCAATAATATTTTTCTCCGGTTTTCATCAACTGTCATTGTTTTCGTATTTTTTTAACAATAACCTATAATTTCGATTTCAGAACCTTTTGTCACTCGGACTTTGTAAACAACTCCAAATATATTTCGCACTGTTCGAATATTACATGAATAGTACTCAACTCCAGAGTAAATTTAAGAAACCTTCAAATACTTTACTCTACTCTAGGAGTCTATAATCGAACGCACCTCTGAACTGATGTATATTGAAGGCACTTTTTATTGTCCAGTGATCAAGTGGTGCAAGCTCTCGAATGTAGATGTCTATACTCCGAGATTTCACTATAAGGTAAAAGCACCATATTCCGACGTATGCTGAATCGAGCCCTAATCCCGCCCTATTTCATAAGGCAAACTTTGTCGGTCGATTTCTTTAAACTGGCAACGAATATCTAAACGCGATCAAATGTATCCGAGAATTTTTTAGATAGCGCAATAGCGCCAAAGTGGTGGGGTAAGCCACTCTCGTTTGGATCTAGTTTGCATTTTAGGGCCGGTATTAAAAACATGTTTTGAAGTTAACTTTAATTTTATCGGTCAAGTTAACTTGAGCTTCAAAATGTCAGTTTTATAAAGGTACCATTTTTTAAATAAAAAGAAGAAGAAGGCAAAAAGGTAACCTACAATTTTTCTCTTGGCAAAACGATCCTGTTGTACTGGAATAAGTTTTCATCATTTTCAATGAGAAAATTAACGTAACGTTCTGGTGATCTAGGATTGAGCGAGTTTTTAGACAGACGATGGGCTCTTGAAGAAGAATCCAGTCCCTTCCCAAAATCCTACTGTATCGTCTGTGGGCAAGATAAAAGTGAAAAACAGAACCTTCATAGAGAGTTGTGAGGAAAGAAAACAGAGTTAAGAAGAGAAAAAAGGGATATATTCAACATACCGAAAATTATTCATACAGTATGGAATGGAATGTATGTTATATCCAAAAATCCAGGCATTCTACGCAGTAATTCCACAACGCAGTTGCAACATTGTTGCAAGAGCAAATAGGACAAAGCCAAGTCGGCATTTATCCACCTGCGCTCCAGAAGCCGTAAACAAGGCTCAGTTCTGAGTCAGCACCACCGCATCTATAAGAGGATCCCAAGAACCAAGAACGCCACTTCTATCTCAAACTTCCATTTTGCACTGCGAATAGTTGTCATATTCAAAATCATTTTTTGTAACCAAAGTATAAAATAAAGTTTATTTTTAAAAAGTCATTTTAGTGAATATCACTACATGTATATCTAGGTGATGACACATTGTTTACTTTTCGAAACATTATTGTTAATATGATTTTAGCCATTGTACACTTAAAACTTGTCGAATCTCTTGTGATTGTTGATTCGATGAAATTCTGGTTTACCTGGTGAATATTATGTTGACTATTGTGTGTGTGTGGCCAAGAAAAAAAGTGAAGAAGAGAACCTTTGAAGAGAGTTGAGAAGAAAAAAAAAGAAACTTAAGAAGAGAAAAAAGATATATTATTCGACATACCGAAGATTATTCATACAGTATGGAAAAGAGTGACTATATATGTTTATCTAGGTGATAAGGACACATTTTCACACCATCTTGTTTGTTTTAAATGAAATAAAAAACTGTTTTTGTTAGTTTTATTTTTAATTCGAACATTCACAAGTAATAATGTGTAACATTTCTTCAAAATAAATCCGATGACTTCACTAAGCTTACAGAAACTCCGAAAAGATTTTTTGCAAGCAATTTAGAGCATACTTTGTCTCCTTCAAAGAGAGTTTTCGCAAATGATATTGTCTTAAGATTTAAATACACCACTTCACTAGAGTCTTGAAATGAATAACACTACACAAAAAGTCTGGCATTTTTATGTAAATAGAGGATAACAAATTTCCCATGTGACCTTTCTAATAACACTGCTAGCAGTTGACTTGTGAATACCTCCAAAATCTCCAGCAACTACCAAGAATGAACCAGTTGCATAAAATCTGAGTGTAATCAACACTTGTGTTACTGGCTATATAGGATGATTTCTAAAAATATGTATAATTCTACAAGAATTAAAATAGGTACTAGAAATGCTGACCTATTAGTTGGTCTTTGTAAATTTGCTTCAATGTGCCCCATTACCAAGCGTACAGACTCTCTTGATAGTCGAAATCGGTTTTTAAATTATGTTTTCTTCCACAAGGTGAAATGGTCTAACCGATTCCTAAATATCCTTTGTCGCCGAGGAGCTTCAACAATATTCACAGCATCTTCTTCATCATCGGTCAAAAGTTCCTCAAAAATAACGTGGATATCGTTTGCTAACATTTTGCGAAAACGAAAAATCAAAACAATAAAATTGAGGTTATATGACTCATATATATGCAATATTGACAGGAGCAGGAGAATTGTCGACGATCGAAAACCACCATTTTCTACAAAGTTAACTTTAACCGACACCCGTTCCACCCGATAAAGTTAACTGCTACATTTCGAAGTTAACTTTGACATGTGACGTCATCCACAAGTTAACTTCTAGTTATCTGTCGAAATAGTTTTATAATACCCACCCTTATTCCGACTGGGTCTGTCTAGTTGTCACAGTGAGTGAAAAAACGTCTCCATTTTGGTAAGTAGATCGATTGAAGTGATTAAAAATATTTCTAAAATTAAAAGTTTTGTTTACCCAAGCGGGTTGCATTTTTGCAGTTGCAATTGTGAGGAAAGAAAAGACAGTTAAGAAGAGAAAAAAGAGATATTATTCAACATACCGAAAATTATTCCTACAGTATGGACAAAGAGTGACTGTATATGTATATCTAGCATAAGGATACATTGTTTACTTTTCGAAACATTAAGTTTATATGATTTTAGCCATTATACACTTAAAACTAGTCGAATATCTTGTGATTGTTGATATTCCATGAAATTCTGGATTACCTGGTGAATAGTATGTTGACTAATTGTACGTCCCCTAGTGAAAAAATTAGTGAAACTAGTTCAAATCATTATTGTTGTGAACCTCAATGTGACTTTTGGACGAAACGATCCCGTTGTACTGGAATTCGTTTTTATCATTTTCCGTGAGAAAATGAATGTAACATACTGGTGCAGACTAATCTAGGATTGAGTAAGTCTATAGACAGACGACGGGCTCTTGGGATCTTGAAAAAGAATACAGTTCCTTCCCAAAATGTTCCCGTATCGTGTGTGGCCAAGAAAAAAAGTGAAAAAGAGGAACGTTCGGAGAGAGTTGAGAAAAAAAAAGAGACTCAATAAGAGAAAAAAGAGATATTATTCGACATACCGAAGATTATTCATACAGTATGGAAAAAGAGTGACTATATATGTGAATCTAGGTGATAACACATGTTCACGCCATCTTGTTGGTTTTAAATGAAATAAAAAAAACTGTTTTTGTTAGTTTTATTTTCAATTCGAACATTCACAAATAATAATGTGTAACATTTCTTCAAAATAATTCATAATCATTCCCGATGACTTCACTAAGCTGTCCAAAAACTTCAAAAAATATTTTTTTTTCAAGCAATTTAGAGCATATACTTTGTCTCCTTCAAAGAGAGTTTTAGCAAATGATATTGTCTCAAGATTTAAATACACACCACTTCACTAGAGTCTTGAAATGAATAACACTACACAAAAAAACTGGAAAATTATACCAAACGGAAATATTTTCAGAAAAACTCTGAACACAAGTGTATAACCTCTGAAAAAACAGACAAACAATGTAAGTACGTCTGGTTTGAATTTTTGCCACTCTGGCGCTCGCATCTAATTTTGAATTCCCAATAACCATGGGAATTCAAAATTAGATGCCAGCACCAGAGTGGCGAAAATTCAAACCAGACATACGTACATTGTCTGTTTTCTCACTTGTGTTTGGAGTTTTTCTTAAAATATTTCCATTTGGTATTATTCTCCAGTTTTTTTGTGAAGTGTTATTCATTTCAAGTGAAGTGGTGTATTTTAATCTTAAGACAATATCATTTGCGGAAACTCACTTTGAAGAAGGAGACAAAGTAGGTATGTTCTAACCTGCTTACAAAAAAAATCTTTTTCGAAGTTTCTGGACAGCTTATGGTGGATTTATGCAACACCAATTAACAATTAAATCAAGTAAAAATTAGCAATTTGCAATTTACATCATTCAATTAACAATTAAGGAAAGTAAGCATGCGCATAAGTCCATACAACACGGGAAATTGCCAAACGAGGTCGATTAAAATGGCAACATCAATTTCCATTTTTACAGTATATTTTAACAAACAAATAAAATTCCAAAAGACGCCACAACCTACAACAAAAACAAACCAGAATCATTGTCTAAAGACAACCAAACGAGCAAAAATTTGGATCCAAATGGATTTCATTCGTAGATGGCGTTAGTCTAATGATCTCCAAAAATGATATATCCGAGTGAGATGGAAGAAATTTAGGTGGGAGTGGCAATTGGCAAGGGACCCGACCTTGAGGCTTGAGGCACAGAATATATACCCACACAGAAGCGAAAGAATGCGTCGGCACTTTGATGTTCTAGGGTCAAAAATTAGAAACCTTGAATCCCACTTCTAGCCACACTGAGAAAAGTGAAAAGAAAAAAATCAGTGCAACCACACTAAAAAAACGGGAGTCGCTTGTGAATTCCATCAATTTAATGACATCTGCAACTTCTACCAGAATAATCACAATGGGAATCATTATAAACTGCATAAGGATTCTTGAGTGGAATATTTTTTCTGATATAAGAAAATTGGAATTATTGGAGTCATTGCTTTTCTTTTTAGTATAAATATAATATGTTAGGACATACGTTTGAGAGTATAATGTTTTATTGCTCATTTTTATGAATTATTGTTTTCTTCCTATATATATATATATGCTGATCCATATTTGTATATATATATATATATATATATATATATATATTATAAGAAACTGTGAAAGATGAGATTAATATAAATTTAGGTTAGAATGGGTTAGTTAAATATTGAGTTAGTGCACTTCAACCCCCTGAAACTAGCTGTTACACTTTTCTCACGTGCTTTTGACTCTTGAACACGAATCCGAGAGAATGTGGCGGTCTCATACCGTTTCTGAGTTGGAGGCCTTTTTTGGTTTTGGATCCCACTTTCTCAAGTACCGTTTTCTCGCACAAAAATCACTCAAAATGCTTCCTTCTTTCTATCAGCATGAACTACAAACAATAAATCACCCACATTTCCGGCACAATTTCGTACAAAGTACCCATTTCTATTGAATAAATCATCCTTCTTCAACACTACATCCTTACTTACACCTGACTCAGATTTAGTTTGTTTGCTTATTTGTTGGTGATGAGAGGTCAGATTATATGTGTACCTATTGAAGAAGGATGATTTTTTCGATAAAAAGGCTATATTTTGTACAAAATTGTGCCGGAAATGGGTGATTTTTGGGCGAGAAAACGGTGCATGAAAATGTGGGATCCAAAATCAAAAATAGGCTCTAACTCAGAAATAGCGCGTTTTTCAGATACCTAGTCAGGAGGCAAAAACACGTGAGAAAATTGTAACAGCTAATTTCAGGATATTGGAGTGCACTAACTCAATATTTACCTTCATTTAAACATAGTGTTTGTCACCTTCCAAAAACATCCAGGCAGTAATTATCAAAACACAAATGAAACAAGAAATCATAAACATGTATTTATTCATTAATATGCTTCTACACAGAATAAAAATAATAACAATCATATATGTATCAAAATTGCAATTTTTCTTGGCTGTTTTTTAGTTTTTTTTTTCTTTAAATTTCTGTTGGCATATTTGATGGAATAGAATATACGTAATCTTATGAATAACTTGATAACATATGAATGAGGAAATGAGGAACATGGATGAACAAAAGGAACATTTTGAATGGTTTGCAAAAGAGAATTCGAAATTCCTGGAATTTCCCAAAGATCTTTGAACGAAGAGGAGAATATCTTTTCTAAATTATAGATGTAATGAACAAATGCTTCACTAGGCACTCTAAGTCCTCCAAATATACTTTTTTCGGTATCATAAGATTTAAAATATGCCAGCAAATGTCCAAAATCCAAATTTCGATTGTTTTCGAATATTGGTTGCAGATGTCACAGTTATGGATTGGATTGTAAGTGCTTTCTTAATCAAATATCCACATACATAATTGAAAGGATTCTCAAAAGTCGAATTTTCTTTTTAGTAATCATAGTCTGGGAGAGTTATGGCCTTGGATATTTTATTCTCGGAAAAATTGTCGACTTTGGTTACATGTTGCGATTTCAAATTCATTAGTAGGTCATTCAAATCATCTTTACAATTCATGTCATTTGAGTGTAGATAACTTTGGCAAAACAGTTTCTTGAAACCCCTTTGAAACTGAATTAGAGTAGGATCAATACAGTTTCCTCCTTGTTGTCTCATGCTACCGAAAAAATTCTCAAGGCAATCTTGATTAACACGTCTAGTTTGTAAATATTTGAAGCCGCTCTCTGATAATTTCTCCCATAATTTTTTATACTATTTATGGTTATAATCCGGCACTTCTTGGATCTTAATCTACCTGTGACATTTTCACCTTTTTTGTTGAAAATATTAATTTTGTTTATGAATTCGATCATCCCATTCAAATATTATTTTTGGTAGTCGCTGTTATCAAATGCATTTTTATATTTATTGGAACTTCCCAAGCAGAAAAAGTTTATCAAATTTTTCTAAAAATTAAATTGTGCCTATTGCATCAGCAGGTAGTAAACCCAAAGTCAAGTGCATATTCATACCGCTACAAACACTGTGGCTAATGACTTTCGTGGCCAATTTAACCCGCATTTTTTCAAAGTTGGATGGATGGATATGCGAATCTGTAAGCTTTGGAGCAGATCTATAAAAACATTTTTTGTCCCCAACAAATACAAACAGATCCTTCTGTTCTCAAATTAAGGGGATTTGTACAAATGCTGGTGATAAATAATATAGTTAATAGAGAATAATATTTCTACCAACGATTCAGTAACACAAATCGAATTTATCAATCTTCAAACATGAAGTTTTCATTGACATTTATTGTTTGTTTTTTTACTCTGATTACAAAACCACAGAATAGATATCTATTCTTTTTTTGTCTTTGTCTAATTCACATAATATAAGCGATAGAAAATTGTACGAGAGTACAGAAATCAAATCAGAGTTAGAACAACGAACACCACACCCCCCATTGGTGTCCCACTTAGAGAGGGAGTAGCTTCATAATTTTCTGATATCTGTGAATTATATATTCTGTGATCAGTATAGAACTCTTGTCTATGATTCTGTGCTTGAGGGGTTGAACTGGAATAACAATATTTTTTCTGTTTTCCGCAATCTCCTATGCCTAAGATGCCTAGAAACCCTGGTGTATGTACTGATTCGATTTTGTTTAGACTTTTCAGTAGAGATTCCCGCGTCCTACTTCAAATTTTTCACAATAGATGGTGACAAATTGACATAGTTCAACGAATTGGATCTGTTTGGCCATTACAAAATGCATTCGCCAACCTTAGGCAACCTGCACACTGATGCGGAATACGGGCATATAACTTATGAAACTTCCAACCACTTGGAAAATTTGAATGCTTTTCAATCCGATTGAGGTTATGATTTGTGAATTGTTATTTCTGCAAAACTCAGTTATAATTACCAATGTTTTGTATTCATTGAAATGGATCGTGTTTGTATGTTGTGTGGTCAGTCACAGGATGTCGATTTTTTGCCGAACCAATGCAGGTGAGTGAAATTGCTAATATAACACATTTTAAAAGTTTATGGAATCAATAAGTGGGACTTTTTCTCCGATAATTTTAAACCCTTGGTTTATGCAACGTTCCCAAGAACTAAGCGAACTAATAACTAAGGATTCAACACTAGCAAATCAATGAGCGCGTTTATGGAACCCCTAGTACAAGAACCATGACTAGAAAGTTGCCCAACTTTTAACTTTTGAGTTAGGATCTCTTCAGAATATCTATCAGATGTAGTTCAATGTCCAGCGTGGCTTTAGCCGGGGAAGTAGTTGTTTTCTGTTAGAAATTCACAAAAAATAACTTCATTTTTATCGTGGATTTTTCAATTCACAGAAAAATCTTTTTATCAATATCCAATTGAGAATGTTTTTTTTTTCAACATGAATACCCCACAAGAGGTTATCTTGACGATGGAAGATAGTGACTAAAGTTTATCTTTCAGTCGCAGATGATTCCACATCTGATTTTATGAACATCCTGTTCATATTTTCAAAAAATCAATCTATCATACCCCATGACAGGTTTTAATGTCAGAAAACACTAATTTCAGAGTGTCTCTCCAAAAGAAATGATTCTAACTTTTTCCATCTTTGCAAAGTGAGATTGTTTCTTGAAAATGTGTTTCCCATTTCTTCCGGTCTTCCTGATGATCGTGGAAGCGTGAAATAGATTTTCGTCGACAAAAATATATTGAAGACCTAGTGAATGCGATGTCTCTCCTGCGTCAATGTTACGAATGATTTCTGGTGAGTACTCTTTTTTGGAAAACATTCTTCTTCGCCTCATTCATCTTCATGAGTTCCTAATTAAGACTGGAATAGAAAATCAAATAACTATCTGAATGAAAATGCAAATTTTCAATTTCAGATTTTTTCTTTTGAGTTAGGGTCTCTTCAGAATATCTATCAGATGTAGTTCAATGTCCAGCGTGGCTTTAGCCGGGGAAGTAGTTGTTTTCTGTTAGAAATTCACAAAAAATAACTTCATTTTTATCGTGGATTTTTCAATTCACAGAAAAATCTTTTTATCAATATCCAATTGAGAATGTTTCCCTTTTCAACATGAATACCCCACAAGAGGTTATCTTGACGATGGAAGATAGTGACTAAAGTTTATCTTTCAGTCGCAGATGATTCCACATCTGATTTTATGAACATCCTGTTCATATTTTCAAAAAATCAAATATTTTGCTATTTAATCACGCTTTTTATTTTCCCACACTTAGTGCCACCTAAATAAAACATTTTTTTATTTTTGCATGAACGTAGAAAAAATATTGTATGCAACTCATGCAAAAAGCGTTTATTGCACTCAACGTGTTGTCCAACTCGGCCTGACGGCCTCATCAGACAACTTCACGTCGAGTGCAATGAACACTTACTTTTTGCACTTACACATACACATAAATAACTATTTGATATCTATAGTCACAAAATGAAGAACATCAAATGTAGTGCAAGATATTTTGAATTTCAGAGTGTAACATTAAATGGGAATATTTTTGAAAAACAAGTTGATATTCGAAAGGTTAAGAGATTAACTGTTTTTTGTAATGAAATTCCAACATAACAATTCAATTAATATCTTACCTCTTCTGAAGAAGAAATTTCATCCATTGGTCATATTACAAAAGTACCTAGTGACAATATTTTTCTTGTTTTGTTAAGATTTTTCTGAAAGCAGGTTTCCTTCATCTTAGTGAAATTGAACCAAACTGATATTCCTTTCATTCTGATTTTCAATTGACCCAATGTTTTTATTCCTGCTGTTTGCTGATGTGGATAACAAAATCTCCGAACTCCTGAAATGAATACATGGGTTTTAAAAAATGTAATCAATACAAATAACTAGGTGTGCTAGCCAACTATAAGTAATTTATTTCCATAAGATGAATAATTTTTCTCAAAAATGAATAAATAACCTACTCAAAATGTTTATATATATGTTCTCTACTCGCTTTTCATTTTTCTCTTAATCAACTAACCTGAAACTCCTCTGAATTGTTTGGATTTACAGTAAATAGGGTTTTCGTAACTTAGTTTGGGGATAGCTTCAGGTCTCAATAATCTGATTTAATTCTTCACCACAATATATATCATCCTGCCTAAATAAGTGCACACTGCAGACAATTTTTGTCACTCAATTGATCTTTGATTTCTTCCTCTCATCGTGCCTCGGAAGAGTGAGCCTGAAAAAATAAAATTGAGGTGTTTCAGAAATCAAATATCATTTAAATTGTATTGTTCTATCATTGCCTAAAGAGGCAATGGTATTATATACTATATTTTACTTACATAAAATGTCATTTCAGTTTCACAAGATGGAACCAAGCACTTCATTTTGAATAAATGTATAATTCGAAATGAAAACGGAATTCTCGATTTTCTAACGCCACAATTGAATAAGCCAAACGCCAAGAGCAAACAAGAATCAAATTCTAGGCCGACAGTGTCTTTTTATGCCATTTTCGTCGTAATCTAAGATAAATATAACCTAAAATCTTGGGAAAATACTGATTCGTTGTAACGGCGGCGACACCGAGGAGCGAAAAACCGAAGCTTCGATTCGAAAGGTGGATGTAGTAATAAAGTAAAGAAAACTGAACTGTTTGTCGCTGGTCGCTGTCTGCCCAAATGATTGAAGACAATGGCTGAATTGCGGAATCTAGTTCTTCCACATCTTTGACGATTTCGGAGCGGACTGAACATTGTCCGAATAAATTTCTTAGGAGAGTTGCTCTTTGGTGTTGACATCTACTCAACAATCATTCGAATCAGGTCGCCACATAAGAAATCAAGCAGGCCATATTGTCGCACGTTTGATCCCACACATTTTCAGATATGAGTGCATACACCAGGGTTTCTAGACATCTTACCCATGCCATTTGTATTTATTTTGAAATTTGCATTTGAAATCGTGGATAGTGAAATTTGATAATTTTTGTGGTAATATTAAGTGATCGTCGTTCTGTGAGCATTTGTGTGTATAAACTTTTATAAGACAATTACATTTGTGAGAAAAATTGGAAAAGAAGGTTAAGAACGAAATATTCATTTATTTGAGCTATTGGGGAATTACTGTACCTAAGTCCCTTTAGGAAGTTATATTGTAAAGTTGAGTATGATTTAATATCCACTAATATGTTTAGTAACAAAAATAGTAATAACGAAAAGTAAGGTTATGTTGTAGAAGAATGGATATATTCTATTTTAAATAGAATATACTCGAAACTGCATTACTGAAAATGTTATATATTCATTTAGTTTCCAAACACTGATATTCTCTTTATACTCAGATAATATTGCCTTGTGCTATAAAACATTTTCTTTCTAGATAAGTTGATACCTGTTGGACAAACCAATGGCTTCTTGAGATACGATCCAAAATTAATGAACTTTCAAATAGTTATTGCCAATAAATCTGCTGTGTAAGCTAAGTTCTGAGAATACAATTTTTATTGGTGTCAGCCCAAACAAAATAAATTTCCAATAAAGATTCCCTTCCAGTGGTCATTCATACTTTTTCTTGTGGAGTGTGTAGTGTATATTATCTCACCAATATTTGTAGGTAAATGAATATTTTATACATGTATGTTTCAGATGTCTGGGAATAAATGTCCTACTACAATTGTGGTCTTTCAGCCCGGAATAATCCATCGTTGAGACTATTCCATTTTCCAGTGAAAGATACCGCTAAATGTAAACGTTGGATATTACACTCAGGTATTATATCTCTCTTTTTCAATTATGAGTAATATTATTGTAGAAATATAACAAAAAACAATAGGATTGCTGGAAGTTCATCTGAAATGTTGATGATTGTAGATTATTATCTCACAACTATTTGGAGGTAAATAAGTAATTATTTTTTACATTTATTTTTCAGATATCAGTGCATGAATGTGCCTGCCAAATTGTGAGCTTTCAACCCGAAATAATCCTTCGTTGAGATTATTCCATTTTCCACTAAAAGATACCGCTAGATATAAACGTTGGACAGTGCACTCAGGTAATATTTCTCTCTATTCCAATTATAAGTAGTATTATTTTTGAAAGATAACTAATTTCCTGGCTAATACCATGGAGAATGTTGAATGATATCTGCTCGACATCCATGTATCTGCTCGACATCCATGTAATAATTCATATAAATGAATATTAAATTGCAAATGTTTGTTTCTAAAAGACATGATTGTGTTTAGTTTAAATCAGTCTTGCCTGACACCTATAGACCGGTTTCGGGCTGTTGGCCCTCATCAGTATAGGGCAGACCCAGCCAAATATCCGAAGATCTCTGGCTGAAGCGAGACTGAATTAAACATCGACACAACCATGCTTAACACGTTAGCTGCCACAATGTTGAAACAAAAATGTCTCGCTGGGCCAAGTTGCTTTTTCAGCTAATATTACTACTGGGGTGCGTGAGACACGGCTCCCGTTTCTCGAAACGGACCTGGTGGCAGAAAGAAACACCGCAACAGCCCAAAACCGGTCTATAGGTGTCAGGCGAGACTGATTTTAACTAAACGCATTCATGTCTTTTAGAAGAAAAAAAATGCAATTTAATATTCATTTGAGGAATTATTGCATGGATGTCGAGCAGATATTCAACATTCTGCGTGGTATCAGCCATCAAAGTAGTTGTTTTCTGCTCTACATCTACCAACCTTTAGTTTAATTTATATTAAACTATCATGGAGATGACTTTGAGAATTGTTATTCTTTGTTGAATAGTCCTCTGCATTTTGCGAAAACAGTGGCTTTCCTCAGTATATAACTAAGTTTCTTGTTTCTTGGGGGTTCGATTCGTATAAAAAATAATGATTTCTTTTCAAATAATGATTTATTACATGTCCAACTTTTCAATTGTGACCACAGTCTTCTTGGGGGATTTTTTGGAACTAAAAGTTATGTTAAAAAATAACGATGCAATGCGTTTGTTCCCTTCGTATTTTTCAATAACTTTTAGCCCCAAAAAATCACTGAAAAAGACTGTAGTCACAGTCGAAACATGGATCATTTCCGATACGAACCAAACCACTAAGAAACAAAAAACTTATTAATATATATATATATATATATATATATATATATATATATATATATATATATTATATTTCTTAATTTCTTGACCACATATGTTTATACTCTTTATTTTCTCGGAATAAGGGCCTTAGCCGTTCATTCAATCATGAAACATGAAATAAAAGAATAATAGTTGAATTATATTGTAAGTTTTGAATGTCTCTTCTAATTCTAATCGTATTTGATGTTATGTAACGTATTATGTTTTTAACTTTACATGTTTTACATTATTTTAAAGTTTACCTGAAGATGACATAAACAATGTCGAAACGTCGAATGAAATAAAAAATATATAGACTAGATATAAATTTATTTATTTCAAATTATTAAAAATAAACAGGATAACTGGAAGTTATTGAAATGTCGATGATTGTAGGTTTTAAATTCAAAATAGTTCAAGGTATGGAACATTTGGTATGCGCATTTGTAATATTATCAAAATTGAATGTATAAAACCACATTAACGAATTATTAAGAAAGATAGGCAAAGTCAAAGTTTGTGAAAGGGTGAAAACCACAATATTTTACCTAAATTTCGAATGGATCTCCTTTTTTAAGTCGATTAAAATGGTTTCATTTCTCTTTATTTCATTCCGAACAACTAGATAGTACTAATGATCTCATATTATTTTATGTGTATCAAATATGATATATTTGATTCATTCTCTTCCAACTGAGCCATGAAAATTGTGCGAGGAAGAGGCAACACCTACCGCTACTGAAGTCGTACCTCAAATATTCTGTTCAAATCCAAAGTGCAGCAAGAAAACTAATTTTTATGTGTAACCAGATCTTTTGTAGCACAGAACAAGAACTGTTTTTATAAATTGTATAAAAAAATTGATACAGACCAAGTGTATAAAAATTTAATAAAAGTATAAAAAAATTATTTGGATCCATAATTGTAACCACCACACATGAAAAAAATATCCAATTCATCTTTTGTATCAGTTGCGATATGGTGATATTTTTCTGCCATCATTTCATCACTTCTACAATCTAAAATGTAAAATCTATAGTGTGGTTTTCATTACAATCTTAAAAAATTCAATATATTATATATCTTAAATAAAAATATAGCATATGACTTTTCTCTGGGTTTGTGACAAAACCATGCAAATAATTGTATTCAAAGTGATTAGATAGTTTTCTAAAAGTCAGAAAATATTGCTTGATATCATAGGGCTCCATATTACATAATTCTTTCAGAAATCTGATAAAAACTTTAATATTTCTTATATTTTGCAGAAGATTGTTATAAAATTTTATCTTACTGTAGACGGTGCTCCATTCGTGTAGGGATTTCTTATGAATGAGATTAATTTTTTTTTATATAGTTCCATAAATATGAGTTTGACGGTGTATTTCAAAATGATCTGGATGATTCATAAGCAATTCATTCAAAAATATAGATTGCTGGTTTCGCCAGTACTTTGTATGACTTGAAGATTTCTCTGCAGGAATCTCTTATGCATTGTTTTGAAGTATTTGTATTGATAACTTTTTTTGCCATAGAAAAATTCTGTTCACTTCAGCCTCAAATGACTATTCTCCTAATAGAATAAAAATTTGCATAATAAACAGTTATTGGTACTTCAGGATCAACTTTTTGAGAACTCTTATGGCATATATTACTCTAGATAGTTTATTGCAAAGCTTGTCCATATGATATATCTGCAATATTCTTATTTATATTATTAATAAATATATTAAACAAAATTGTACTAAGTATACTACCCTGTGGGACTCCCTTAGACGTACTCAAGGCAACGGATCTTACTATTGTTTCTTTTTGACTTCTACTTATTATTTTCTTTTTCAAATATGACTCACACCATTCATAAGAATTTCCACAAATTCCATATTAAGTTTCCCTAATAAAATATCCTTACAGTCGAAGGCCTCAGATGAATTCATGATAATCCCATAGGATAGATCTCCCTTTTCTTTTTTGGAATTAACAAACTTTTTCAAATAATCATACTAAAGATTGGAAAACATTCATTCAAAAGGGATACTAACTGTTTACTCATCGCTATTTCAAAAATCTTTGATAAATACTACACTGATTGGTTAAAAATTCATATATCTAACTTATTGCCTTTTTTATGAAGAGGTCCCACAACAGCAATTTCCAGTTCTAGAAAAATTATCTCGTCAAAGGACCCTGCTCAAACGTTATGGAAAAGTGCTCTATGAGGGAATTGCCTGAATTTTTTATATTGTTTAGAAGGATTTGTCCTGATTAAATGTTACCATTGTGCTAAAGTCCAATAATCATTAGTTTCGGAGATATTGCAGTCGTATTGCATCCATATTATGGTACTTGGGATATGCGCAACATGAATCTGAAATTCGATACCCTCCATCTAACTTTCTTCATATCATTCCTGAAGGTTCCAATCGGCCAGTGCAAAAGTACCACCACACAGGTCTCCAATAGGTTAAAATGAAACAAGAATGTATTTATTCAAGTACTCATTCAATAAAGGAGGGAGAAACCTGTTGTGAATTTTATATAGCTTAAAAGTTACAAAAATAAATTACCAAATATTTTCAGATTACCTATATTGAAATATTCAAACCGGGGTTATTGTCTACATGGAACAACTTGTATAGCACAATAACAAAGGTCCCGTGAACAAAACAGAAATGCAACACTCCTACCCAACACCAATTAAATATTTATTTTCTAGTATCATTGGCCAATATCTCCGAAACTATTGGTTATTGGACTTTAGTGTAATGATAACTTTTAATCAGGAAGACTTCCTCCAAACAATTCAGGCAATCCCCACATAGATCTCTTTTCCTTAAGGTTTGAGCAATCTCTTTTCCCTTCGACCAGGAAGGTCAATACACGACATGTGCACAATTTTTCAATATGTGGTGGGTAGGTACTTCGATTCTTGTGTGCTGCTTTTGTTCTTGATATTTTTTATTTTCACCATCACTTATTATGCATTAGTTATTTTATTTCACCAATTCCAAAAGAACTTGTATAATTACGGTACCCTGAAAGGGGAAGAGCACGCCACTGACCGTTCGTGTATGTTCGGAATATTTAGCAGCTAGCTTTGGCAGCCAACTTCACATTGGTTGTTTCTTTTCTGTTGTACTTGTTAGACATTTAGAATGACTTCTGTCAAAGGAACGAAAATTGTTCATTTGCAACTGTGTAAGAAGGAGGATTTTTTCGATAAAAACGACGATATTTCGTGCATAGTTGTGCCGAAAATAAGTGATTTAGGGTGTATTGTTTATGCTGGTAAAAAGAATGAGGCATTTTGAGTGATTTTTGTGCGAGAAAACGGTGCTTGAAAATGAGGTTAGTTTTTCTTCTGTAACTCGGGAACGGTATGAGACCGCCGCATGTGTGATGTAACTAGATATTTACCTGCAATGGAAATAAAAGTACCAAAATAATGCATGTGGAATGGAAATAGAAATATTGGGTGCCATTGGATATGTCGATGATACGTGATGTTAGTGATAAAATGTTAGATAATCGGACACAGACATCAAAACAAAAAAATAACATTATCGCAAATGAACAAAATTATATAATTTAAATGACATCGATTGGCGCATGTGACATGAAAATGAGAGTTCATATTGCTATTAGCAATGAAATTACACTCATCGACAATGTAACAGGGCTAAATTGGCTTTAGACCCATTTCCCTGTTTTTTATAGAAAAAAAAATGATAATACCTTCAACTTTACCTGACAAGGAGAAATTTATCTTTTCATAACTTTCTCGACGCTGTCACCCCTGTAATACTAGCCACTTCAGTAAAAATGAATAACAATGATCTTCATAAAAAATGTCCCGCTGATGTCACCATTTATAACGGAGAGCCTGTCTATCGACAGTTCTCTGTTTTACCATTTTTTCAAAACCTTTGGAAATAAATATTCATACTTACTAACCATATCTTTCTCTGATGTCCACCTTGGACCTTATTTTCATATATATGTATATATGTTTGCCCTAACCAAATTGAGCTCTTTCTTTTGCTCTATTGAATACAATAAGTCTAATAAAGGGCTCTAACACTGTCACCAATAAGTTGTTTTTAAATTTTTCACATCAATTTCTTTTTTCCCTGGTTTTATCACCTTCTAGTCCAAAAGAGCTAGAATTCGGCTCAAACCCATTGATGAGTCTTTGGTGATTTTTTTTTTCATAAAAGTTCTTAAGGAGGTTGTAAACTCTACTACAATAAAAAGACCGAATTAATTATTAACCACCATATAATGAGAAAAAGGAAAAAAATTACATTTTTTTTCAAAACATCTTTAAAATACACCTTTTTTTGGTATTGAAACAAGAGCTCGAAATAGGGTCAACTCAAATATTCAACTTTATAGAACTTATCAAATCCTACTTATAATAATTTTTAAACATTATATTTGATGTTCATGGGCCCAACACCCAAAATGCGTGAAATATATCCCTCTATAGCTTTACTAGAGGCTATAAAAATGTTCTCATACCAAATCACCCTCATATGCTTTTCAACCTATACATGAAAAAAATATAACAAGCAAAAAGGGAAGAATCCAAACATCCCGCCGCTAGTCACCATTGTAAAAAAAAAACTCAAAATGTTTACCGATAACTTTTCTAATTTTAATATTACTTTTTGTTATTTGGCGTCAATACCAGAACAGGTAATACACCTGCATAAATACGAACGATTTTTGTACATGTGGTTCACCCCAAGAGTAAAATTAAAGCCAGCGTTAAACTACTTTTTTCCTAAAAGCTTTGCACTTACCCTGTAGAACAATTGTTGCCTCCAATAACCAATTTTTCCAAATAGTTGTGCCATGTTCCATAGACACTCGTATATTCCCTTTCGATCTACCGATACAATAAAAATCCCATACTTAAACATCACCCATTTTGACTCACGAAAAACTCACTTTATCCCGAAATTTCATATAAATATGTCTCGACGCTTCAAAATTTTAGTCAAACAAAATATTATTCCCAACGGTCGTATAAAAAAAACCCGAATCTGTTACCAAACATTTTCTACCGAACCACTTCGCCCGTGCCTAGCTAGCGTCTGTTCGAGTGAAGCCCGTAGACCGAATTCTTTTTCATCTCATTTTTTTTTCCGCTCCAAGTTAGCGTCAAGGCGTAGCCCCCATTTTAAAATCCCTTATTGGTCTTTTATTTAAGAGGTACTTTTGCATATTCAAATCCTATTGGCTACTTATTATTGCGTGATTTTTCTAGATGAAGGTTTTCCCCGAATAATTCTTGTTATTTCAGCACAACGGCAATTAGACCATAACACTTAACTGTGTAAATAAATCTAAATACAGCGTCCGAACTTAAATAAACAATTAAACTCTAAACTGATAATGGATTATTTTTCAATCTCCTATCGAAGATTGATGGTTGACTTCCAGTAAGCACCATAAAGAGAAATATTTCACTTATAATAAATTCAAAACTTTTATAATAATATTCCTATAAAAAACGAAAATTTCTAATTGACTAAGATATGAGCTCTTCCATTAATTTTTTAAATATAAAATTTAATTATAATTTACCAAAAAAATAGGTACTTTCATTAAGGCCAAAAAAAAAACAATAATAACATAACACCTTACAGGGTGTTACAATACTCCCTCCATTAAAAAAAGTATTGGCTACACCTGCCATTACTTTTTCCCAAAGTACAAAAATTATTGATCAGGTCCGATATATTTCAAAGTTAAATTTCCAAAATTAAAAAATGTCTATTATTGGCCAACAATTATAGGCCCAATTCCTTAATACGGTCCTGTTCAATTTTTCGGAGGTCATATTTCTATCAAACTTAACTCTAAGTACAGCCTACAATCTAAACACAATTCTTTTTTAAAGTGCGGACCCGTTCATTTCGGTTGAAAACTGCCTTTTTGTTTTACACACTCCCGATTGTTCGGCGGCACTATATAACGACGCTGTAAGTGATGCTGGAAGATAACTTTCTCTCATAAGGCCCAAAGACAGAATACTTGTTGCTGGAACACTAGAACAAACAACTAGTGTTTCTGAATCTCGCTGCTGGAAAACAGGACAAGTCGATTAGGGTTTCAAAATATCGCTATGGTATACTGGAAAAATTCAACCTGCTATACTGACTACAGGGTGAAATCAATAACTGGAACAAATACTAGGGTTTCATATTCTCGCTACTAGAACAATGGATACTGCGATGATTCACTCCATAACTCAGTGAACCTCATTCACTCGGCTGGGTCGCCTCTAATGCTTGAGCCCCATACTCGGCCTACTACTATACATTGTCAGCATTTTGTACTTACTGACACATATAGCCCACTAAATTCAGCTATTTCAACGTATCTTCTTGGCTTAAATTCACTGCTTCTGTCCTTCGAGCTCCACAACTCTAGCTCATACTAGGACACGGCTATTTTATCATTTTTGTCGGCATCCATACTAGCCAACTACTCCAACTGTTAACTGCTATCTTCAGCTATCTCCAATAAACCCTATCAATAACTGCACCATCTCATCTACTGCGTTCAGTCTGTCTAAATTGCTGTGGCCATCATACAAGAAAGAGAAAAGTTACCATTTTGCCTGATGATCGCCTACCATATCCGCAACCTTTCCTACTGCATACTCCATCTCCAATATTCTTTCAAATCACTTATTAACCCGAATCGCGCACTAATGATATTAAAATCAAGTCCTTCAACAAAACAAAATAGTCCATTACAAAATCAAAAATTATATCTCATCATAAATAGAGTCCATTTTCAATCTTAATCCACTATATTACAATAAAAATTGTAAAACAATAATCATTATACCAAAAAAAAAATACCATTTATCCCATTAAAATTCTTACATTTATATTTTATCAAATCCTTATTTACACCCAATTCCACATTTTTCATATAGAATCCAGTCAAGGTGGCGTTTCCGTAAAATCAAAAGAAATATATATATATTTCACCAAAAAATAAATTCATCAAAGAAAATAGATATTTCTATGATCAGTACATCAAAACAAAATAAAATAAACCATTATAAATTGTTAGCAAAAAACTTTATCATCAACCTATCAACAAATATCCCTATTCAATTGATCACCTATCCGTGACTTTAGCAGATAGCCAATCAATTTTTTCCTATCAATCCCGTGGAAGTTTAAAGGTACTCCTTCCCTTCGAAATTTAATATAAACAATTTATTATTCATCAGCATTTTTCTTTTTTCACGAAACTCTTTTTGCAAATATCACTTATTTATCTTATACACGAAACCACCAGCTTGACTTTCTCATGTCGGGTACAAAATTACCCTTAAATTTTTATAAATCTTATTCATGAAAAAAAAAAAAAAAATCCTCAATGATTTCGCGACTAACAAAACCTATCCTTCAGCTCCCCAACTTTTACGTACGCTACTGCGTTCTTCAAAGTATTTTCAATACCTTTGATATCTAAAATTACAGGAGGCCTCTCATCGGTATCCCCTGTAGGTGCTTTACTAGAGAGAAACATTCCATTCTCTAGTAAAGAGTGAGCTTTCTAGACGACTATTTCCGCCCTAGTCCCGGGGCTTAGAAAACCCACTGATGCCTAAAACGTTATTAAAAAAAAAACTTTTTTTTTAGGTTGTCAACGGTTGTCAAGGTCATCTCTGACCTATCTTACCAATGTGGCCATTCGGGCAAACCCGAAGTTGCTTCCCAAAACACATATTTTTTTTTCTTTTTGTTCCTTGGGTCCTATTTTTCCCATCTAACCCGATGTTCTAGGAACAAGGACGGTTGCCTGCACGGACCTGTTATCCTGTGGTCTCACGAAAAAATCTGGGTCAGGACACCTTACGTCCTGACAGCGTGAGGCCAATTATGGGACTCTTACCCACCGGGTGGCGTCACATTCCCGACAGGATGATTCTTTGGCCCCTCCTGCAAGGCGGGAAATTTTAATATTCATATAACATGAATTCTTAACATTTTTAATTTCTTTCATAAAATTATAAGACATGACAAAAACTATTCTCTCTATTGTATTTATTTTTACAATATCCCCACTATTACACACAAAATATTTTTCATTCCCCTCTAGGGCATTATACCTATATCTACAGATATGTACAAAAAAAAATGGTTGTGTAGTTCACACGCCCCTAACCTTATTGTTCTTTGATAGTAAATCCCACAGTAACCCTATATCAATAAACACCCATCCTATAAAAGAAAAAGGTTTATGTCTGATTTAAAATAAGAAGATACAAATGAAACCATAACTCGACATTGTTGTTGTTCGCACTTTTCGGCGGGACTCTTACCCCCCAGGAAGTGCACCAGCCTGGCAGAGCGATTCTTTCCCCTCCTCTGCAAGGGTATTCTAACCATCTCACCCAAAAATTGGCACTATTCGGCGGGACTCTTACCCCCCAGGAAGTGCACCGGCCTGGCAGAAAGATTCTTTCCCCTCCTCTGCAAGGGTAATTTATCGTTTGAAATAAAAAATAAAAATCCCAAAATTTATAAAATTACCCTCATAACTAAACTTTAAATCCCACAGAATTATTGAACCACCCCGGTAACAATAAAATTATTAAACTGAAAAAATAAAAATAGTTCTTCTATTAAAATTATTAAACCACCCTATATGTTCAATTTCCTAAACTTATAGAAATTTCCCCGGTAATCCAACCCTCTTTCATTTCCAAAATAATTATAAAATTTTCTGGCTTTTTCAAATAAAAAACGACTTTCTCGAGCATAGCTGTATCCACAGTATTCTTCCTACAACCACAGTGAAATTGTGTAAATATCCAAATTCAATTCTCTGGCTCAGATTTGCGCATTCCTGGGCACTTCCTTAACCATACCAAAATGTAAGGCAATTCAGTTAGGACAGTCATACAAATTCTTCGCGTACAAGAGTATCATGGCATATCTCTACAATCCATATGAATCAAAACCAAACAGAAGTCGGAATTACGAGACAATTGGTCCTGTCCTCATATACCCAACACAAAAAAAAATCCGTTTGATTTCCCACAAATATTTCTTACCAAAAAAATAAGTTCAGAATCTTCCCTTCTAAACCACATAATCCTTCTTCACCTTTCACAACCATTCTTCAAAAAATACATTATTCTTATATACACACATACATATCCAATAATATAGTAGGACTCCCGAGTCGCGGGACTTTTACTCCGCCAGCTGGTGTCCTTCCCCCTGGTAGAAGTATTCTGCGGCCCCTCCAACAGAGCCAAAAACATAAAAGGCATCCAATGGCACAAAAAAAAATATACAAAATGCACGTCGTGCAATACCCGAAAATCACAAAAAAAAACAATATACCACCAAAAAAAAACGGTAAAATATCGCTCATACAATTTTACCTGAAACATGACCTATAGGTCCAACCTAGTAGGGACTACAGTCCTACCACCAACTTCGCTTACGGTCTTTCCTCAGACCATCCCCACAATAACACAGCTGCTACCTCTGAGCAGATCAAAATTCATTTCTGCTTGGTCTAACTCCAGACGCCTTCCCAAAACTCATCTGCTTTACCTAGCAGGCTACAAAACTCCCTATATGGTCCTCTTCCAGACCTTCACTAAAAACACATTTGCCTTTTTTACCTAGAGCCTCCTATTTCTAGAACAAACAATTCTGGTCACATACCCTTGACCAAATGCATAGGCATCAATTGTGGGACTTTTACCTACCGAATGGTACCACGCCTCGACAGAAAAATTCTTAAGCCCCCTCTGCAGAGCCATAAGGAAAAGAAAAGGATAGACAAAAAAAAGAACGAGACTTCCACGTTGTGAGATTTTTACTCACCAGCTGGAGTCCAATCAACCCTGGTAGAAGTATTCTTAAGCCCCCTACAGGCAAGAATGAAAGCTGAAAGGAAATAAAGACAGCACCTCCAAGAGATGAAACCTTAACTCACCCTTGAAAGCCAAAAAAACGAAAAAATTGCCCCTCCTACAGAGCCAGACGCATAAAACGCATCAAAAGGCGCAAAAATCGCCCACAAAAATATGCACAAACGCACAAAAATCAACCAACTAAAAAGATACGCTCAGAACTCAATCTGGCTTACAAATCCAATGTGCTAAGGACCATCGTCCTTCGACGGCACACCAAAATCACCTCAACGAGCGCTCTTACATCGCCCAAACAAAAGAAAAATCGCACAAAATAACGCCAATTCACTGTAGATACTACCATCCCACAAAAACATATCAAAGGGTCCACCTCAGATCGCCCTCAAACAATATCTCATCAGCTACTATCAGCCGACGCCCTTTTCTATAGAGACTCCTATTTCTCCCAAAAATCTCCCAATATGGTCCTACCTCGACCTATTAGAGTATCATCATCTTTTCTGGTCCTTCGCTATACCTCCTAATTCTCCGAAATGGTCCTACCTCGACCTTCTAAAACAACATAATCTCTGGTCCTACACTCGACCTCCTAATTCTCCAAAATGGTCCTACCTCGACCTTCTGAAACAACTTCATCTATGGTCCTACCTCGACCTCCTAATTCTCCAAAATGGTCCTACCTCGACCTCCTAAAACAGCATCATCTCTGGTCCTTCGCTCGACCTTCTCTATACTTCCAATTACGGTCCTACCTCGACCTATTGAAGAAACATCATCTTCTCTGGTCCTTCGCTCGACCTCTTAATTCTCCAAAATAGTCCTACCTCGACCTCCTAAAACAACATCATCTCTGGTCCTCCGCTCGACCTTCTCTATACTTCCAATTGCGGTCCTACCTCGACCTATTGAAGTAACATCGTCTTCTATGGTCCTCGCTCGACCTCCTAATTCTCCAAAATGGTCCTACCTCGACCTTCTGAAACAACATCATCTCTGGTCCTTCGCTCGACCTCCTAATTCTCCAAAATCTGTGTTCTTCTTCAGCAGAACAATTCCCGGGGCCCCTTTTTCGCGGGCCCACTACAACTTCGAAAAAGCAACTCACTTCATATGTAGACTTCCATCACTATAACAAAAATCCTATTTGCCAACAAACAACTACTTTCCGGGCACATACCCCGACAAACATTGAATTACAATCAACAAATAATCATATTTTCCACTAACTTTCTGTCTGCAATATTATACGATCAATAAAGACCTTCACGCAATAACTGCTTCTCCCATCAGCAGCCAAAAATCTTCATCAAAAGTCTACAATTTCTTCCAAACGACCCCTGATACTTCAATCCTGCTTTCCACGGCAGCTCACAAAATCGTCCTTGATCAGAGCCAAAGCAAAATGAAATAAAATCCACGACAGCTTCTTCCGGCTGCCAAAATCTCCAACACAGGCAAATTGAGGGGCTCACTTTCTCCTCAATACGGTCGTTATTCCACACATAACTCTTCACAAAATTATTAGCCATCTAAGCCTGAAAATTTTCCCCATATTTAAATTTTCCATAAATACACTAAATTTCCAAAAAAATCATTTTTATTCGGGTTAACGTGTGTCTCAACCATTTTTCCAAAAACAAGTCCTTGTCTCAATCCTGAAAAAAAACATTTTTCCCACAAAATTCCCAAAAGGAGTCTTCTTTCTCCACTGTACAATTTATCTCCAAAATCGCCTGTAAACAACAAAATCCTAAAACAAAATAACTCTCCAAGACCTGAAATATAAAATCCCTAATACTTTAATAATTTCTCAAATGAAAACCAAAATATTTATCCAAAAATTCATTTTCAATTACTTGAATGTAACAAAACTGATATCTAAACTTTTCATTTCCTATCATTATTCTGTTTTAAATATTCAATTAAACTTTTTCATTTTTCCTATTATTTTTTCAGCTACTAATCAAATCATTTTATTTTCCTTAATTCCATTCGAAACACCAAATAGTGCTTCCAGAAAAAAATATCTTTCAAAATTACCTTTAAAAATAAACATTTTTTTATCAACAATTAATTTTACCAAAAATTTTTAAATTCTTCTTCTTCTCCTATAGTTTCTCCGCTTCCATTGATGGCTCCTTCAATATCATTGCAAAATGTCTTGGGTTAGTATATAGGGTGTACTCAACATGCACATATATAAAAAATATATAACCACAAATATAATCAATTGCTACAAAACAAAAAAATCAACCATATTTCTTTCAGAAGTTATCTAAACAATCCCGCCGTTTTTTCTCTAAAAAGTTATCCGAATGATCCCCTATTTTTCTGTAGAAAGTTACACAAATTATCACACCGTTTTTTCTTCGAAAAGTTATCCAAACACATCCCGCTTTTTTTTTCTTTAAAAGTTATTCAAACATATCCCGCCGTTTTTTCTCTGAAAAGTTGTCCAAACATCCCACCGTTTTTTCTCTGAAAAGTTGTCCAAACATCCCACCGTTTTTTCTCTGAAAAGTTGTTCAAACTTTTTTCAAAAAAAAAAATTAACTTTTCCCATCTACCCTATATATATATATATATAAGGAGCAAATTTAATAAAATAAAAAAAATCTGAACTCACAATAATTATATAGTTTAATCACGGAACAAAATCGATTCAACAACTCCTATCTATATTTAAAACAAACTTTTACAAATTGATTTTTTTTTCTTCAACTGCCCAAATTTATAACTAAAAAAAAATACCAACTACTTCATGAAACAGAGTTAAACTTTGAAACTATGTGTCAAAAAAAACCTTTTTGTTCGATTTCAAAACAACATAAAAAGTCATGTTTTCTGAACTTCTAAGAAAAAATCACCAATCCCGCCGCTGGAAACCAAATGTAACAGGGCTAAATTGGCTTTAGACCCATTTCCCTGTTTTTTATAGAAAATACCAATTCAGTAAAAAAAAAATGATAATACCTTCAACTTTACCTGACAAGGAGAAATTTATCTTTTCATAACTTTCTCGACGCTGTCACCCCTGTAATACTAGCCACTTCAGTAAAAATGAATAACAATGATCTTCATAAAAAAATGTCCCGCTGATGTCACCATTTATAACGGAGAGCCTGTCTATGGACAGTTCTCTGTTTTACCATTTTTTCAAAACCTTTGGAAATAAATATTCATACTTACTAACCATATCTTTCTCTGATGTCCACCTTGGACCTTATTTTCATATATATGTTTGCCCTAACCAAATTGAGCTCTTTCTTTTGCTCTATTGAATACAATAAGTCTAATAAAGGGCTCTAACACTGTCACCAATAAGTTGTTTTTAAATTTTTCACATCAATTTCTTTTTTCCCTGGTTTTATCACCTTCTAGTCCAAAAGAGCTAGAATTCGGCTCAAACCCATTGATGAGTCTTTGGTGATTTTTTTTTTCATAAAAGTTCTTAAGGAGGTTGTAAACTCTACTACAATAAAAAGACCGAATTAATTATTAACCACCATATAATGAGAAAAAGGAAAAAAAATAATTTTTTTTCAAAACATCTTTAAAATACACCTTTTTTTGGTATTGAAACAAGAGCTCGAAATAGGGTCAACTCAAATATTCAACTTTATAGAACTTATCAAATCCTACTTATAATAATTTTCAAACATTATATTTGATGTTCATGGGCCCAACACCCAAAATGCGTGAAATATATCCCTCTATAGCTTTACTAGAGGCTATAAAAATGTTCTCATACCAAATCACCCTCATATGCTTTTCAACCTATACATGAAAAAAATATAACAAGCAAAAAGGGAAGAATCCAAACATCCCGCCGCTAGTCACCATTGAAAAAAAAAAACTCAAAATGTTTACCGATAACTTTTCTAATTTTAATATTACTTTTTGTTATTTGGCGTCAATACCAGAACAGGTAATACTCCTGCATAAATACGAACGATTTTTGTACATGTGGTTCACCCCAAGAGTAAAATTAAAGCCAGCGTTAAACTACTTTTTTCCTAAAAGCTTTGCACTTACCCTGTAGAACAATTGTTGCCTCCAATAACCAATTTTTCCAAATAGTTGTGCCATGTTCCATAGACACTCGTATATTCCCTTTCGATCTACCGATACAATAAAAATCCCATACTTAAACATCACCCATTTTGACTCACGAAAAACTCACTTTATCCCGAAATTTCATATAAATATGTCTCGACGCTTCAAAATTTTAGTCAAACAAAATATTATTCCCAACGGTGATAAAAAACCCGAATCTGTTACCAAACATTTTCTCGAACCACTTCGCCCGTGCCTAGCACGTCTGTTCGGGTGAAGCCCGTAGACCGAATTCTTTTTTCATCTCATTTTTTTTTCCGCTCCAAGTTAGCGTCAAGGCGTAGCCCCCATTTTAAAATCCCTTATTGGTCTTTTATTTAAGAGGTACTTTTGCATATTCAAATCCTATTGGCTACTTATTATTGCGTGATTTTTCTAGATGAAGGTTTTCCTTTTTTACCTAGAGCCTCCTATTTCTAGAACAAACAATTCTGGTCATATACCCTTGACCAAATGCATAGGCATCAATTGTGGGACTTTTACCTACCGAATGGTACCACGCCTCGACAGAAAAATTCTTAAGCCCCCTCTGCAGAGCCATAAGGAAAAGAAAAGGATAGACAAAAAAAAGAACGAGACTTCCCGTTGTGAGATTTTTACTCACCAGCTGGAGTCCAATCAACCCTGGTAGAAGTATTCTTAAGCCCCCCCTACAGAGCAAGAATGAAAGAAGAAAGAAAATAAAGACAGGACTTCCAAGTTGTGAGACTTTTACTCACCAGCTGGAGTCCAATCAACCCTGGTAGGAGTATTGTGCGGCCCCTCCTACAGAGCCAGACGCATAAAACGCATCAAAAGGCGCAAAAATCGCCCACAAAAATATGCACAAACGCACAAAAATCAACCAACTAAAAAGATACGCTCAGAACTCAATCTGGCTTACAAATCCAATGTGCTAAGGACCATCGTCCTTCGACGGCACACCAAAATCACCTCAACGAGCGCTCTTACATCGCCCAAACAAAAGAAAAATCGCACAAAATAACGCCAATTCACTGTAGGAACTACCATCCCACAAAAACATATCAAAGGGTCCACCTCAGATCGCCCACAAACAATATCTCATCAGCTACTATCAGCCGACCACGCCCCTTTTCTATAGAGACTCCTATTTCTCCCAAAAATCTCCCAATATGGTCCTACCTCGACCTATTAGAGTATCATCATCTTTTCTGGTCCTTCGCTTGACCTCCTAATTCTCCGAAATGGTCCTACCTCGACCTTCTTGAAGAAACATCATCTTCTCTGGTCCTTGCCGACCTCTTAATTCTCCAAAATAGTCCTACCTCGACCTCCTAAAACAACACCATCTCTGGTCCTTCACTCGACCTCTATCTCCAATGGTCCTCCTCCCTTTGAAAACATCTCTCTGGTCCTTCGCTCGACCTCCTAATTTCCAAAATGGTCCTACCTCGACCTTCTGAAACAACATCATCTCTGGTCCTTCGCTCGACCTCCTAATTCTCCAAAATCTGTGTTCTTCTTCAGCAGAACAATTCCCGGGGCCCACTTTTTCGCGGCGCCCACTACAACTTCGAAAAAGCAACTCACTTCATATGTAGACTTCCATCACTATAACAAAAATCCTATTTGCCAACAAACAACTACTTTCCGGGCACATACCCCGACAAACATTGAATTACAATCAACAAATAATCATATTTTCCACTAACTTTCTGTCTGCAATCGCCTTTTCAATCCTTCGAAGCCTTTTACTCCCTTTTGCTCCAAAAATCACCTATATCAACTTTTTTTCCACTTCCTACAACAAGCTCTCTCAGTTGCTTCCTTCGAGCAACCTACAACGACGAAAAACAAGCTCAGTTGCTTCCTCCAGCAACCCACAATAACGAAACATCCTCAAAGGTCACCTGCTACACCTTTCTCCGTAGCTCAACCATTATACGATCAATAAAGACCTTCACGCAATAACTGCTTCTCCCATCAGCAGCCAAAAATCTTCATCAAAAGTCTACAATTTCTTCCAAACGACCCCTGATACTTCAATCCTGCTTTCCCCGGCAGCTCACAAAATCGTCCTTGATCAGAGCCAAAGCAAAATGAAAAAAAATCCACGACAGCTTCTTCCGGTTGCCAAAATCTCCAACACAGGCAAATTGAGGGGCTCACTTTCTCCTCAATACGGTCGTTATTCCACACATAACTCTTCACAAAATTATTAGCCATCTAAGCCTGAAAATTTTCCCCATATTTAAATTTTCCATAAATACACTAAATTTCCAAAAAAATCATTTTTATTCGGGTTAACGTGTGTCTCAACCATTTTTCCAAAAACAAGTCCTTGTCTCAATCCTGAAAAAACATTTTTCCCACAAAATTCCAAAAGGAGTCTTCTTTTCCACTGTACAATTTATCTCCAAAATCGCCTGTAAACAACAAAATCCTAAAACAAAATAACTCTCCAAGACCTGAAATATAAAATCCCTAATACTTTAATAATTTCTCAAATGAAAACCAAAGATATTTATCCAAAAATTCATTTTCAATTACTTGAATGTAACAAAACTGATATCTAAACTTTTCATTTCCTATCATTATTCTGTTTTAAACATTCAATTAAACTTTTTCATTTTTCCTATTATTTTTTCAGCTACTAATCAAATCATTTTATTTTCCTTAATTCCATTCGAAACACCAAATAGTGCTTCCAGAAAAAAATATCTTTCAAAATTACCTTTAAAAATAAACATTTTTTTATCAACAATTAATTTTACCAAAAATTTATTTTACCAAAAATTTTTAAATTCTTCTTCTTCTCCTATAGTTTCTCCGCTTCTATTGATGGCTCCTTCAATATCATTGCAAAATGTCTTGGGTTAGTATATAGGGTGTACTCAACATGCACATATATAAAAAATATATAACCACAAATATAATCAATTGCTACAAAACAAAAAAATCAACCATATTTCTTTCAGAAGTTATAATAATAATAATAATCTTTATTAGCATCAGCTCTCAATTATAAATAGTATAAATAAAATAGTAGTATAAATGTATAAATAAAATAGTATAGTATAAATAAAATAGCATAAATAAAGTACAGAACACATAAAATACAATGCACGAACAAGTTAAATTAGCAGTATAAAATCGAAATAATACAAGAAGAGATATTACAATGATGGGTTATAAACCTTTTATATATTTTACACACTGGCTTTTGAATTCTCTAAATGACGAGTATTCTTTCAATTCTCTTGGTAATGAGTTGTAAAGCTGTAAGCCTTTGATGAACACTGTGTTTGTAGCAGCATTAGCAATATTAATATAGAAATCATTGGAAGCATGTGATCTGGTATTGTGATTATGTATTTCTTGGAGATAAGTTATTTCTTCAGTTAGATAGGTTGGTAAGCATCCTGACTAGAGTTTATACACAAACTTTAGCATATTATAAGCAGCTCTCTGTCGAACATTCAATAAATTCAAGGATTCCAACATGTAAGCTATTGATGTTCGTTTTCTACATAATAGAATGGCTCTCATAGCACGATTTTGTACTTTTTGTAATGTATCAATTTGTTCATTATTCATCAGGTATATGAATGTTCCACAGAAATCAAGATGAGGAGATATTATGGTTTTATATATAGTTAACTTAGTAAAAGATGATACCTTATTATTCAATCTATATAGGAAATTAATTTTTCTTGCCATTTTCTTCTTAATATACTCACAATGTGATTTAAGATTCAGTTCATTATCTATCATGAAGCCCAGGTACTTGAAATGTTTAGCTTCTTCAATTACATTATTATCAATCAATAAATGGTGGCTGGATGTTACATTTTTCAATTTGTTCAAGTTATATTTATTTGAAATTACCATGTATTTGGTTTTATTTATGTTTAATTTCAAACCATTGTCATTCAGCCATTTTTTTTTTTTTTTTTTATATGTTCTGGTTCCCACGAAAAGGGATATCCTGTAATGTTCAGAGAACATCGTGGGAACCAAGGGAAAGAAGGTAGGAGTTGGTGTTCTTCTTAAATTTCTGGAGGTTGTATGCCTCGGGGAACACCTCCCTAGGCAATGAGTTCCAAAGCCTCGCAGTTCGTTGGATGAATGAGTCTTTGGAAAGTGATGTTCTGCAGGTCTCCAAAGTGACCACGAAGGGGTGTGAAGACTGAACTTGACGGGTTAATCTCGAAGAGACTGCCAAAGGAGGAACGATTGTTGATATTTCAGAAGAGCATCGCCCATGAAAATATCTATAAAATAGAGACAAATCGCCAACTTTTCTACGGTGTTCCAGACAAGTGAGCGAGTTTGTAAGCGAGGCATCACCGACGAGACGAATTGCCCTTTTTTGGACAGAATCCAATAGCTTCAGGATATGTTTAGGTGCCGCACTCCAAATATGGGAACAGTGTTCCAGGACAGGTCGGATCTGTGCCTTATAGATCATAAGCAGCTGACTGGAGGTGAAATAGCACGAAACAAAAAACCAAGTTTTTGGGATGCACTTTTGGCAATGGACCTCACGTGATTTTCCCAGGAAAGGTTATTGCTGATAGTAATACCGAGCATCGATATGGATGACTTCAGTGGTATGGTTACTCCTGACAAAGTTATGTTAGGCACAGTGAGATCGGCTTTTCTAGAGAAAAGACATGCTTGTGTTTTGTTTGCATTGAATTCTACCAAGTTATTGGATCCCCATTCGAGAATTGTTGCTAAGTCCATATTTACATTGTTAACATTTCTTCCTCGTTCATTTCTGGTTTCACGGGCTGATATAGGGGCCCTGGAAGAGAAAGCGGTATGGAGGGTACTATCATCGGCAAAGCTGTGTACGGGACATGAAGTTGCTTTCAACAGGTCGTTGATGTGGAGTAAAAATAGTGTTGGTGCTAGAATGGATCCTTGCGGAACACCAGCATTTATGAGTAGAGTGTCAGATGAAACTCCATCGACCACTACATGGAGAGACCTGTTTGAGAGAAAACTAGCAAGCAGAGAACACAGCTGAGGGGCAAGCCATAAGATGGAAGCTTGGCAGAGTCCCTGGTGCCAAACTCGATCGAAGCTTGGAGATATCTAATGCCACAGCTAAAGTTTCTCCATACTTTTCAATAGATAGCTGCCATATATGTGAGGACGTATGCGAGCAGGTCACCAGTTGATCTCTGATGGGGAAGCCATATTGCCTATCATTGATAATTCCTGAGTCTTCCAGATATTTCATGAGCTCGATGTTGATGGCTTTTTCCATGACCTTTGAAATAATAGATAGCAGTGCGATAGGTCTGTAGTTGCTAGGTAGGGTCTTTTTGCCTTTTTAGGGACTGGCTGTACTCTTGCAATTTTCCAATTGGACGGAAATACTCCCAAATTGTAAGAGTGGTTGAACAACTTGCAAAGAACAGGTGTTAGTTCGGGGGCACATTTCTTGAGAACAATCGGCGGGATTCCGTCAGATCCACAGGCTTTGTTGGTGTTGAGACCCAGCAAAATCTTTCTGATAGTCGTTGGCGAAAGGTGATCTCGGGCATGTGACTGTCAATAGGTGTAATGTTCGGGGTTGTTTCCCGAAGAATCCAGAGTGGAATTTCCAGCAAATAGGTGCGCAAAGATATTGGCTTTTTCCTGGGCAGTCGTTGCTAGTGTTCCATCTTCTTTGGTTAGGGGAGGAAAAGAGCTGGAAGTGAAGTTTCTTCCCACAGCTTTGGCGAAAGACCAAAATGAACGGGATCCGTTGGGACATTCAACAAGTTTTGATCTTATTTTGGCATTATGAGCATCTTTTGAACATTCTATTGTCTCTTTGCATGTGCCTCTAGCCTCAACGTATGCTGCTCTGGTCTCAGGTCCCGGAATTTTTTGCCATCGATGGTATGCTGCCTGTTTGGAAGCCACAGCTCTAGAGCAGTTTCTGTTAAACCAGGTCTTATCGGATGATGTTCTTCTTTCGGTATTCGGTATGTAAGTTTGCATCCCCAACATGATGATTTCATAAATTGTCTCAGCACATCGTGTTGGATCTACTGAAGAGAAACAAACTCTCTTCAGTCGGCCGAATTGTAATGCCACATGAGACGGGGTGGTATTGTGCTGCTCGATGGTAAATGGAAAGAGCATGTTGTGGAGATGAGGGTGTGATCAGAGTTTCCAAGTGGGGCACAAACTTCTATTCTATACGGGTCAGGATTGGTGGTGAGGAAAAGATCTAGTGTATTGGCAGACTGGTTGTTGACATCAGGGATGCGGGTTGGTAGCTCGACCAGTTGTTCTAGACCATGAGTGATGGCGAAGGCCTCAGCTTGACGACCTGCATCATCTGTTTTGTTAGAGAATTTGAGCCAGGCAGCATTATGTACATTAAAGTCCCCCATGATTATGGTTTCAGCTGTTGGATGGTTTTCCTAAATGTAGTCCAGTTTGAGTGATAAAAACTCAAAGAGGTTGTTATATGAAGGTTCATTAGGTGATAGGTAAAGGCAGCAGAGGAACTTAGTCACTTTGGTATCAGATAGCTTAAACCACATCACATCAAAGTCTTTCGGTTCCAAACTCTCTTCACGATGGCATGAAAGGTTAGACTTAAGCGTAAAGGCAGACTCCACCTTTGAACCTGAATCGAGAATGGAGTTAGTAACCAGGACAAAGCATATGGACCTTGTTGGTGGACGAGTTTACTTGTGTTTCTGTTAGAGCCAGAATATCCGGTTTTTTCGTCTGTAGGTGATGGTGGACGTCATTGATGTTCTTGTTGAGTCCACGGATGTTGCAAAAATTAATCTTCAATGTTGAGTCCCCTCGAGTACCTCTCGCCCGGAAAACCGAATGGAGAGGTATTTTACTTCCGGAGTGTTTTACTCTAGGAGACTTCATCATTATTACTATTAGCTGAAAATAAAGGAGGAATTGGGGAAAAGGAAAGAGGGAGACCGGAAAGTATCGACCGAACACTGAAACATGGAATGATCCATTTCACAGCACACAAAGTCGATATGGTGGTATTTCACCGGGCGATGAGACCATCTTCCACCTACGGTTATCCTTTTAGTCGCCTCTTACGACAGGCAGGATTTACCCTGGGGCTATTCTGAAGCCGACCCCATACAGCCCACATATATGGACAAATTTCTCAAATCTTGATTTATTAATGATATAGTACTCTGAATATCCTCTACATCTCCTTCGCAGTAGATCATAGTATCATCCGCAAACAATTTTATTTTGCAATTTTGAACATGGTGTACTATGTCATTGATGAACAAAATGAATAATATTGGTCCTAGAGCACTTCCTTGAGGGACTCCATAATGTATGTCGTTGCTGCCAGAAAATGTATTATTATATTTAACTATTTGAGACCTACCAGAAAGATAGCTTTCAAACCATTTCAGTGCATTTTCCTTAATGCCAAATTTCTCGAGTTTTCTCAGAAGCAGAGAGACATTTACAGTTTCAAAGGCTCTCTTTAAGTCTAAAAATATAACAATAATGATCTTTTTATTATTGATCATCTCAGTTTTCCATTTAGACAATAAATAATGCAATGCAGTTATCTAAACAATCCCGCCGTTTTTTCTCTAAAAAGTTATCCGAATGATCCCCTATTTTTCTGTAGAAAGTTACACAAATTATCACACCGTTTTTTCTTCGAAAAGTTATCCAAACACATCCCTTTTTTTTTCTTTAAAAGTTATTCAAACATATCCCCCGTTTTTTCTCTGAAAAGTTGTCCAAACATCCCACCGTTTTTTCTCTGAAAAGTTGTTCAAACTTTTTTCAAAAAAAAAAATTAACTTTTCCCATCTACCCTATATATATATATAGGAGCAAATTTAATAAAATAAAAAAAATCTGAACTCACAATAATTATATAGTTTAATCACGGAACGAAATCGATTCAACAACTCCTATCTATATTTAAAACAAACTTTTACAAATTGATTTTTTTTTCTTCAACTGCCCAAATTTGTAACTAAAAAAAATACCAACTACTTCATGAAACAGAGTTAAACTTTGAAACTATGTGTCAAAAAAAACCTTTTTGTTCGATTTCAAAACAACATAAAAAGTCATGTTTTCTGAACTTCTAAGAACAAATCACCAATCCCGCCGCTGGAAACCAAATGTAACAGGGCTAAATTGGCTTTAGACCCATTTCCCTGTTTTTTATAGAAAAAAAAATGATAATACCTTCAACTTTACCTGACAAGGAGAAATTTATCTTTTCATAACTTTCTCGACGCTGTCACCCCTGTAATACTAGCCACTTCAGTAAAAATGAATAACAATGATCTTCATAAAAAAATGTCCCGCTGATGTCACCATTTATAACGGAGAGCCTGTCTATCGACAGTTCTCTGTTTTACCATTTTTTCAAAACCTTTGGAAATAAATATTCATACTTACTAACCATATCTTTCTCTGATGTCCACCTTGGACCTTATTTTCATATATATGTATATATGTTTGCCCTAACCAAATTGAGCTCTTTCTTTTGCTCTATTGAATACAATAAGTCTAATAAAGGGCTCTAACACTGTCACCAATAAGTTGTTTTTAAATTTTTCACATCAATTTCTTTTTTCCCTGGTTTTATCACCTTCTAGTCCAAAAGAGCTAGAATTCGGCTCAAACCCATTGATGAGTCTTTGGTGATTTTTTTTTTCATAAAAGTTCTTAAGGAGGTTGTAAACTCTACTACAATAAAAAGACCGAATTAATTATTAACCACCATATAATGAGAAAAAGGAAAAAAATTAATTTTTTTTTCAAAACATCTTTAAAATACACCTTTTTTTGGTATTGAAACAAGAGCTCGAAATAGGGTCAACTCAAATATTCAACTTTATAGAACTTATCAAATCCTACTTATAATAATTTTCAAACATTATATTTGATGTTCATGGGCCCAACACCCAAAATGCGTGAAATATATCCCTCTATAGCTTTACTAGAGGCTATAAAAATGTTCTCATACCAAATCACCCTCATATGCTTTTCAACCTATACATGAAAAAAATATAACAAGCAAAAAGGGAAGAATCCAAACATCCCGCCGCTAGTCACCATTGTAAAAAAAAAACTCAAAATGTTTACCGATAACTTTTCTAATTTTAATATTACTTTTTGTTATTTGGCGTCAATACCAGAACAGGTAATACACCTGCATAAATACGAACGATTTTTGTACATGTGGTTCACCCCAAGAGTAAAATTAAAGCCAGCGTTAAACTACTTTTTTCCTAAAAGCTTTGCACTTACCCTGTAGAACAATTGTTGCCTCCAATAACCAATTTTTCCAAATAGTTGTGCCATGTTCCATAGACACTCGTATATTCCCTTTCGATCTACCGATACAATAAAAATCCCATACTTAAACATCACCCATTTTGACTCACGAAAAACTCACTTTATCCCGAAATTTCATATAAATATGTCTCGACGCTTCAAAATTTTAGTCAAACAAAATATTATTCCCAACGGTCGTATAAAAAAAACCCGAATCTGTTACCAAACATTTTCTACCGAACCACTTCGCCCGTGCCTAGCACGTCTGTTCGGGTGAAGCCCGTAGACCGAATTCTTTTTTCATCTCATTTTTTTTTCCGCTCCAAGTTAGCGTCAAGGCGTAGCCCCCATTTTAAAATCCCTTATTGGTCTTTTATTTAAGAGGTACTTTTGCATATTCAAATCCTATTGGCTACTTATTATTGCGTGATTTTTCTAGATGAAGGTTTTCCCCGAATAATTCTTGTTATTTCAGCACAGCGGCAATTAGACCATAACACTTAACTGTGTAAATAAATCTAAATACAGCGTCCGAACTTAAATAAACAATTAAACTCTAAACTGATAATGGATTATTTTTCAATCTCCTATCGAAGATTGATGGTTGACTTCCAGTAAGCACCATAAAGAGAAATATTTCACTTATAATAAATTCAACAACTTTTATGAATAATATTCCTATGAAAGAAACGAAAATTTCTAATTGACTAAGATATGAGCTCTTCCATTAATTTTTTACAATCATAAAATTTCAATCCAATAATTTACCAAAAAAATAGGTACTTTCATTAAGGCCAAAAAAAAAACAATAATAACATAACACCTTACAGGGTGTTACAACAATAATATCTATTCCGTTTATATTATCGCAAGTCGCATAAAAATGAAATGACATCTAAATGGGAGTTCACGGTCATGTCGAATAAAAAGCAAAACGGTGTGCCATATTATAGATATTCTGACACCATACATAAGTGCACCTTGAAGGACAGATTTGGACGTGTCTACTAAAGTAACTCGAGAAATTGACAATATACAGCAATTTGATTTTTATTCCAAATTTCAGGTGTTGATCGCCTCACACTTTTATATGCCTATGGTAATTATCAAAAAAGTGTTGGACTCAATCGCTTCTTGGACGTAACTCAGTCAACTGTGACCCACTAAACATGATACATAACAAAAATCTTTTCCATAGGTAACTTTTGTGATATTGGCAAACTGATATTGCATTAATGTCGTCATGAAGTTTCCAGCACAGTGTTTCCACCTACATGTTTATGTCACATCGAAATAACATAACCAATAATATTCATTAGATAATATATAAAATTTTATGTTTCCCATATATGTCTCATACAGAGTGGTTATGTTATTTGTTCGATGTTTTTGTTTAAACACCTCAAAACATTCACATGTGTACAGGAGACTTAGAATTGACATTATCTTAAAATGTTCCTTAAATGTATTTTTCGGGTAATCACCATGGCATTCATGTGATATTTCAACATAATCATAATACAATATATCATAAATGTTGACAGAAACTCAAAATCTACATAACTTGTAAAAATGATATCCACATTCAAACAATATTGTCCAGTAAACACAAAATAAACCTCACCGTCACATTTACACTATTTTTTGAAATTCGCGGGTTATGTTAGTTCATTTAACATACGTGTCACGTGTAAAGTGTACATTGTCTTTGACATTTGACACACAAAATTCTGTAGAGCTCATCCAGTATTGAAACGACCGTTTGGTAGGTAGAGAGGGGGAAAACACGAGTGGACACAATTTGCTGTGCTACGGCGAATCTTCACCAGTGTCTTGGCATGCAGCGTTTGAAAGGTTAGGTTTGTTTAATTAATAAATGGGTAGTGCAGTTATTTATTCAACTTTGCAATAGTTTACTCGTTACCTTGCCAAAATGCCCAGTGGTAAGTTCTAGTCAGTAGCGGAAAAAGAAATAGGAGTGTTAGCAAAGTTATAGGAGTGTAAGTTCTCTACTTCTCGTGAATCGCCTATACCAAATAATTTGGTACGCCTATGGAATTTCTATTAATAGCCAAAGTGGTCGTTTCAATACTGGATGAGCTCTACCGTTCATGTTTGTTTACAAGCTGCGATTACTGATGAGCGTGTATTTGTTCATAGTTCCTATGATTGCTATTGCTGTGCGATTTAAGTCCGGTCCTGCTAAGTATACGGACGACACTGCGTCAAATCGCTTAAAGTAAAAAAGCGTACTAAAGTTATTTTTTCAAACTCTTGAAGGTCTTGTACCTAAAAGGTGTAAGAAAAACAACCCATTTGTCCACCACATTGGAGGCAGCTCCAGCATCCACGGCTGAAGACCTTTTTCCAACCCCTGGGATCACCGTTAGGCCCACTGGTAATTGCGATATGGCATCGAAAGAATCGGTGCTTCTGGGAATCGGCTCTCTCTCGAGGGCCGATCTACTAGAAGTACTGGGGACTTTGCTGGCCTCAATTGGCGAAGATCTAGTGAGAATACCAATTATTAGTTCGCTTATGAAAGCCAAAAACGACGTCGGAACATGAGACAATGTGCCTGCCACGAAAAGACAGAAACCAAACCCTTATCCACCACTGCCAGTTTCCAGAGGTATCGTAAAACCTCAATCTACTTCTCAAGTAATGCGAAGAAGCTGTAGATCAGCAATACCTAGTACATCAGCTTGTAAAAATGATAAAACTATTGCTATTTCTAATAGATTTGATCAACTGTCAAATATGACGGAGGATGACATGAACGTCACCCAGCTCGATAATTTCTCGAATCCAGGGGCGGACTCAGCTCCTGCGCGTATTTCGAATGCGGGTACAGAAAACGAAAATAAAATTCAAAATTGTACAGGGGCCAAAGTAACCCCTACATAACCTTTCTGGATGAAAATAATGACAAAATTACACCGACAGATGACGTCAACATGGAATCAACCAACATGACGGACCAACCACCAACGGAAATGACTCCACGCACGATACAAAAACAAAATGTGCCCCCTATCACTGTTAGGGATAAAAATAAGTGTGCCACAGTGAATTCGTTATTCAAATCAAATAACATTAATTTCGATAAGCTGGCAAAGAATGTCTATGACGGCATCAAAATGTTTCCAAATTCATCAGATGACTATCGCAAAATCTCTAGTATTTTCAGGGATAAAAAATCCCATATCATACATATAGTCTTCCTGAAGATAAAAATCTCAGGGTCGTATTTAGGGGCGTCCCAGAGTTTCTAACATGTGATGATATCAAAGCCGAGCTGATTGAGAGGGGGTTCGCCCCGGAGTCAGTGGCTCGACTCCATAAATTAAATGGGGAGAAAAAGGCTCTGCCCCTAATCCTCGTTATTATTGATAAAGAGCAGAGAGACATTTTTAATATCAAAGACATCCTCAATGTCCGTGTGACAGCTGAGCCGCAGAGGCCCAGGGCTTCTGTGGGTCAGTGTCCAGATGTCAGAAGTTCGGCCACTGTCAGCTGAACTGCAGTGCCGTCCCCGCCTGCGTCAAGTGTGGGGAAAATCATATCACTAAGGATTGTCAAAAACCTAGAAATGAAAAAGCAACGTGTGCGAACTGCAGTGGGGAGCACACTGCGAATTATCGATGATGTCCCAGATGTCCTCGAATAAGGCGTAGGGTGAACCCCACGGGCACCGAGCATCACAATCCCAGATATTTCCCCGCAAACTCGGGCAGGACACAGGCGGGGGTGTCATAGCCACAGCCCCAGAGACATTCTTTCCACTTTAGATCAAATGAGGGCGCTGTTTGCACAGTTCGCTGAAGCTGCTGCAGTATTTTCACACGGTTTTAATCCCAGTTGATGGGTGAAAGACAGCTTCCGAATTTCATCAAAGCAGTGAGTTGGAATTGTAACGGACTTCTTCAGAATAGACTTGAGTTTCAAGAGTTTCTTGTAGATAACAACATTGATGTTGCTTTTATGCAAGGAGAAACTGATAGATTTCCTAACTACAAAATGCTCAGAAATGATCAACTTGGACGTCCGGGTGGTGGCGTTGCCATTTTGGTAAAACGTTGCCATCCGCATGTTCAGCTTGGAATTTCCGATGATGATACCCATGGTATAGAAACAGTAGGCATTGTTTTTGACACGAGGAGTGGTCCTCTGCGTATGATCAGTGCTTACAATCCTCCGAACAATCGAATACTTCCTGAGGCGCTTGATACACTCTTGATGGAAATAGATCAACCTGTTTTGGTCATGGGTGATCTGAACGCTAAGCACACACAGTTCAGCTAAGTTGGCTGAAAAAGTCGTTCTAGAAAGGCTTGACGAAGAAGTGGAGGACAGAAATGTCCTACCGAATGAGCAGTTTGGCTTTAGGCGTGCTCATTCCACCGAGCTTCAGGATCTGAGGCTGGTGGAAGACGCCATAACATCTTTAAATGTCAATAACAGTGCCCATATAATACTGTTAGATATCAGTAAAGCTTTTGGTAGAGTTTGGCATGAGGGCTTACTCTCCAAACTCATTGACTTCCACCTGTCACGGAGCCTGGTGAAGTGGATCAAGTCGTTCCTCATGGGTAGGACATTTCAGATAAAGGTCGGCAATTCTCTCTCGGGTTCGAGAGAAATTGAGGCCGGCGTTCCTCAGGGGGCAGTGTTGTCTCCATTATTATACGCCCTCTATACATCCGATATTCCAAGGAGTGAACCGTGAAGATATCCCTATTAAGCTGACGATACGGCTTTGCTTTCCTCTTCAGCCAACCACTTGATGGGTGTCGTTTACTTGCAGAATGCATTAAACGACCTCCAGCAGTGGTACCTGGAAATGGAGGATAAAGTTGAATCCTGACAAAACGCAGGCAATTTCGATGGGACGTAAGAGAAACAACCGGAGAGGGATGTGTCTGTCTCTGGAAGGGAGATAGAATGGTCAGAACAAGTCAAGTACCTGGGGTAGCGTGGATCGCCGGCTCACCTGGAGACCACCGTCAAAATTATTAAGGACAAAATTGCAAAGAAGATCTGCACATTATATCCACTCATCAACAGGAAGAGTAAACTCTCCCTGAAAACAAAGTTCTGATTTATAAAATGATGTTCAGACCTGTCATTTTGTGCGCCTCAGCCACCTGGGGCCAAACCTGCAAGACTAGCATTAGTCCTGGACGGGCAAATGAAAGTCCTGCGTATGATAACGAATGCTCCGTGGTATGTGAACGATCGGATCCTCGAAGACTTGAACCTGCCTTCCATCAGGAGTATTATCAGAGACCGCGAACGGAAAGTTTTGATTGCGCAATAACCATGAGAACCCCTCGTGAGGGAAGCCACTGATTATAACATAGACGACCCCTCACGCTATAAACGTCCCAGGCACTCTATAGAGTGATGGGCTACTTACCAATCCATACTGTGTAGTGAAAGCTGCACCCTCTATAGAAATTTTTCCAAATTCAGATTCAAACTTCTCTTCTCGGCCATCTTTGAGAACCATCATCATGGAAAGTGCTAGAGACCGGTCTCTTGTCCTTATCCAGTCAAAATTCTAAATTCGTGAATGGCTGTTGCCCACTTATTTGATGTCCAAAGAGTAAGAGCCTTCGGGTTACACTTGACTTTAGTAACAGTGATGGGAGATCATGAACGAGCTGTGCGATTTATTGTGCATCTTCCATGTTATTGTAGAATAACGCCTTTATTATTGAATTTGGCTTATCCTCACTTGAGTTTTTCGTCGTGCAATTCGCCACGATATAATTCGCGTGGAATGAATGGAATGAAAATGTTGACAAAAAATGTGGAGAGGATGATAAGGTGAGTTTCCATATATTCTATCAATACTACAATAAATTTTAATGTTTTACTTTTCATTTTCAAATCACACACTGCTGTGAATACAATGATTATATATGAATGTGTTTTTTTCAGCAAAAAAGCTAAATATGAGAAGATGAAAAAGTATTATCGGCGTTAGCCCAAAAGGTTGATTAAAAAAGTTACTGTATCAATAGCTTCCCCTGCTCAAGTTTAGACCAGTCAGAACTATAATTCAAATTACAATGAATTCAATGAAATAATGATCACTGATTCATTTCAGTATGATGTTCAATTCATAGAAAACAAGAAGTAGATGTATCAGTTATTCCTACAAATTGGATGGTAGGTGAACATCGATGTTGGTGGCCAACCAATTCAAGAATTACAAGGACCCTTATTATCAAATGTCATGTTTCCAATAGTGATTGGAGTCAATATGATAGTAAAAGAGTGATTTTCCATATTCCCCCACCAATTATTGTCATTTTACATTTCAGATTCCTATGCCAAGGCTCTCAAACATGAAAAAAAATTGGCACTTCCTCTGAATTCTAAGGGGACCAGGAGCAACGACCTGGAAAATGCAGAATAAAATAAAAAAAATTGCTGCAGAATATGAGGGCATTGTCAATCCACCTTACCTTCTGTCTTTTCGAAGTTATTCAGTGAAGATAAACTCAGGGCAGGTGGAGGTGAGTTAAAAAATAATTTCAATTCCAACATATTTTATTAATTATTTTTATTCAGTCCAGCAAAATAGTTCTGGCAAATATTAATATATAAACAGTGATATATAGAAGATATCCCTTTCATAAAGGATCCACATGATACAACAGATGTAACAATAGTAGAAAATCTACCAGTTGTGGTTCCGGTAATCAGATATCAGACATTATGGAAATGGTTGCTGACATTCCTGATGTCAGCATGTGTCAAATTACTTTGAATATGGTAAATTCCATAGTGGAACATTCGGTAGATACCTCTGATGATGTGATCAAAGAATGTTTGCCACTGAAAACAATTGACGGCTTGCTAAATCTAGAAGATCTCCTAAATAACAACAAACTTGCTGCTTCTTAATTTGTAAGTGAACCCAAATGTACCTATAATATACAGTGTGACCCGTCCTTCTCGATTTAATTACATGATCCTTTGTTTATAGAGATCATAGATCTCGAGTTGTTCAGAAATAACTTGAATTTTCAAATCTCAATTTTAATCCAAACTGGAAATTATCTTCCAATATTCATGTCGAAAGGTTGTTTTTCAATATAGGCAAACATTGTCCTTAATTGTCGAAAAAATTTATAATAATTTGGATTCTAGAGAAAAATTGACAAAATGTATTTGATTTGTGGAAAGAAAAATTAATGCAACATATTCCTTTCAAAACAAAGAATCGTCATCTAAATTGATACAAAAATCATCAATATTATTTACAATTCTCGGTAGTGTTTAAGAAATATATTCACTATTTTATAAGAATGTTTTCAGATTTTTGTATGAAAAATTTGCTCTTAGATCAAAATTATTTTTTCCTATAATAATGATACATCTCTTGGAAAAATTATTATCTCTCTCTCTCTCTCTCTCTCTCCAATGATGAAATTATTGAGATATGAATAAAATTGAAAAATTGCAAAAAGAAAATAAACATGAATATTGAAAGAATTGCATATTGAATTTCCACACCAGATTTTGATGAACCTACCGTTCATCACATGGAAATTTTGTGGAATTGAGTTAAAGAAAAATCACCAAATGCATTTTTTTATAGTTATGGTGAATTTACCAGGAGTGTGTGAATATATTTTGATGTTAATGTATACTGAAATTATACTTCACTTATATTTTTTGATACAAACTATCAAATAACTACCTCTTCAAAACTTCGCGTTCATTTCAGTTTGGTTGTGTTCTGGGAATTTCTTTTATAAATCTGTATGATGAACAAACTGGTACTCGTAGGAGGTTCAGATTATAAGGTGCCTCCAACAGATTGAAGATGAGCTTGCCCAGTATTGTTCATAGACTGGACAAAAACGGAATTTTAAAATTTCTGATTTAAAAATGATGGGCATACTCAAATGTAAGTGCTTCTCAGTGATTTCTTTCTTCAACTCTAGGGGCCAGTTAGTTGCATAAGCCATTTGCTAACTTGAGGATTACACTGCTACCTAATGCCTTGCCATACTAATAAACAAATTGAATATTTTATCGTTTGTTGAATTATTTATGCAACCGGCTCTATGTCTTGTAAAATAGGCATCTACTATTAGTTTTATTTTGTATTTATCTTCTTCCGTTGAATCGAAACATATGTCCATAAGTTCATACTTACTACATGAAATACATACATCACCTGATATTTTTTGACAATACATCATCAAAATCAATTTGAGTTTTCAGTGATTATATATTTACTATATTTTCAGCATCTGTAAAAAACGATATTCAATGCAACTACCGATAGAGTTGAACAAACTCAATGTGATGGATTGGATGAGATTCGCCAAACAGAGACTAAAGAGGAAAGAGTAACGACAGAGGCTAAAGAGAAAGGAGTAGTGACAGAGACTAAAGAGGAAGGAGTAGTAAAGAGACTAAATATATCGATTCCGTGATACATTTGTTTATTTTTTTTATGGAGTATTTGTTATTTTTTCAAGTTCCATTATATATTTTATGCAGATAAAGTTTTTGATTCAATTTCATTGTCCCAGTAATATTTAGTCAGGCTCGTGGTATATCTTCTCTTTCTATGTTTATTAAGTTATTCACCTACAAAAAGTGACGATTTAAATTCCAGAAATGTATAAATATCGAAAAAAGTATACCATGAGTATCTGCTCCACCCTGTATACCACGAAACGAAATATTAATATAAAAGTGTAACAATGATGTAACGTTACACAAATGTTGTTCCATAAATGTTTTGAGCAACATTAAATGTATGTAATAAAGTTACAATAAAGTTATGCAAAATATGATACATTATGTAATAATTATCATTGAACATTACATTGTAATGTTTATAAGAGGCACAATAAAGTACCATGGATCTGTTATCTGTTAAATCAAGCATATCTCAGAATAACATCACAAAGTCACAATGTGATATAACATTTATGTTTAAAACATGTTTTTATGTTTAGTGGGGAGTCTCTGTTTGGAAGAAGTTAGAACTGCTTCAAAGTCATCCTGATATATTTAATACCTGGGTTTCATTTCACAATTTAGAATCCATGAATAATATTCGACAGAGGTAAGTATTTGGTATTTTCATCTTGAAATTATTGTTTTTTTTTTCAGCTTCTATATGAAACACCATTTTCCAGGTGTGATAGGTTGTATTGATTGTACATACATTGCCATTCATTCTCCCTTAATAGATGATCCTGAATTCCCTGAACACCTATAAGTGAATAGAAAAAACTACCATCCAATTAATGTTCAGTTGGTAAGTAAAATGATTTAATTTTCATATTGATACATTGATGTTCTTCTTTCAGATTTGTGATTCCGACTTAAAAATTCTCAATATAACGCGAAGTATCCTGGAAGCACAAATGATTCATATATCTGGAGTCGATCAAGAATTACTAAGAGATGTACATCGAAAAGGGCACAATGATTATTTTTTATTGGGCGATTCAGGATATCCCATAAGACCATGGATGCTCACCCCGTTGGAATACAGTGAATTCTCCTGAGACATAAAAGTCGTGTCAAAATTGAATGTTGCAATGGTGTGCTTAAATCATGATTCAGATGTTTATTGAAGCATATAGGGTTTTGTATTATGACCCTCTATACTCCTGTAAAATAATAATTGCTTGTGTGGTTCTGCATAATATGTGCATTGAACATAATTTGCCTGAAATGGAGCTAGAACCAGGAGACGATCAAAAGGATTTTGGCATGCTTCGCGGAAACAATCCAGATGAAAATGAAGTCACTGGCGTTTATGCTAGAGTGAACCCAGAACTTGCTGAAGGTAGAAGAGTAAGGGCAAATATAATGAGGAATTTTCAGAGATGAATTATGATCAGATTTATGTTAGTAAATAAACTATCGTCAATAAAACTTTTTTTTTTTATTAAACTATTGATTCTTCTTTTTGCAGGGAGTATGAGTAAGAAAATGTAAAACCTGTTTCAGTCAAAATATAATTAATTCTGTCAAAAATAAACAATATTAAAACGAAAAACGCATAAATACTTAACAGAAACTGAATTGTTTGAAAGATAAAACTAAGGAAATAAAATTAAAATCCTAAAAATACATAACAAAAACAATTATTCAAATAAATAAAAACAAAATCTTAAAGCAACTGTTCAGCAACCTCTGTACATTTGTTTAGTAGCTGTTGGAGAATATAATTTTTTTCCTCTTTGAGAATTGGACTTTTTTTCATTATTTGTAACTTTTGCTCATAATATGCTTCCTTCATGGAATTTGTTCTATCCAAATATTCTTTGTAATTGCTTGCAGCAGCGGAGGCATTCAAAAGATTCTACATTTTCTTAGGAATCATCTTTCTTCGAGGCGTTTTAGATGCAGAAGTAGGAACATTAATTTCTATATTTGGAGTATCATCGAAAAAATCAATGTCTCCTATCTTGTTTGACTCAGCACTTGTACTCGCTTCAAATCCTTGATTCGAAGAAAGTATTTTATCTGCACACTCATTGAAATCGAACTTGACTGTTGATTCTTCAACTGCATGTCCTTCAATGGATATAGGTAGGTTTGATTAAATTAAGAACATCTTCTAATGATGTTAATATGTCTTCAGAGGGTAAAGGAGGACCTCCACCAGTTTTGTTGATATATTTTTCAGAATTTCCTATTTTCATCTTTGCTCTCTAACGAATGTCCTACCACACTATAAATTAAATAAGTTGTATACAAAATTATCTATATTTTGAAGGTTGTAGACGATGTGGTAACAACTTGATTACTATCGTTTCGGACGTCCATCGTCTTGATGTATTTAAAAGGTTTTCACGACGTTTCGAATGCTTGTATCTGCAATCGTCTTCAGGTGAAGAAAAACCTTTTAAATACAATAAGACGATGGACGTCCGAAACGATAGTAATCATATCTATATTTTGTTATAAATTCACCTTTTTCCAACTCTGCCATGATTTAATTGCACCACCCATACCATTTAAATAATTTCAATTTCTTGCCATCTTGTCTCTTTTTGAAAAAAAATTGTGAAAATCTCCCGTTACTTAACTGAGGCTTCGATTTAATGAATTCTATTGAAACTGTCCTTTGTTTTTCTACAATTTTCGATTATATTTTTTTCGGATGATCGTTCATAATCGGTAAATTTGTAAATTTTCAGTTATATTAATTCAAATATATATAATTCACAAATAATTTATTGCACCACAGAAAACGAATTTAACGAATCCATCGACGTTGCCAAGTTACTCTTTCGCTACTAAAAACGAATCGCTAACAGCACAACGAAGGCCGTCAAAAATACAGAAATTGAAGCATTCGTTATCAAACCGTCGATAGATAGCGAATTCGTTAAATAGCGAGTAACGTCAAAAATCGGGCTCCAGGTTCCTTCCCAGCTCTCGCATCCGAAAGTTGTTTTTTTTAAATCTTTTTTTTTCAGTGTGCGACCTACTCAGATAGTTAAGCAAGGAATTATTTTGTTATAGCACACAATAAAAAGAACACATTCCCCATCAGGTCCCTTCCCAACTCTCGCGTCCAAAAGTTTTTTTTATTTCAGTGTACGACCCACTCAGATAGTTAAGCAAGGAATTATTTTGTTATAGCGGTTTTCTATGCAAGAAAAGAAACATATTCCATTAGGTTTCTTCCCAGCTCTCGCGTCCAAAAGTGGTTTTTTTTCATCCATTTTTTTCGGTATATGACCCACTCAGATAGTTAAGCAAGGAATTATTTTGTTATAGCGGGTTTCCGACGCAAGAAAAGGAACAAATTCCATCAGGTTTCTTCCCTGCTGTCATGTCCGAAAGTTGAAAAATGAATTACAAAAGTAATTAAGGTACCCTTAAAGTTAAAGCGCACTATTCGGGCATGTTCGGAATATTTAGCAGCTACGTTCGGCAGTCGATAATTCACTCTACTACCACAGAATACTAAGTTAGTATTCTGTGCATATATTTATTAACTACGTTTATTGATAACTGGCCATAAGAGCAATGCAATGGAAGTGAAGTCGGGTTATATATGTCTTTCCTTGCCATATAGTTCTGTGCGGCAACCGAACATACCAATATATGTCTTGCCTCCATTTTCGCGCATGCGCATCAATTCAACGTTACTGAGTAGAAAGAGTGCGAGCCATGGCTATGCTTCATTTGTTTTGGCTTCACATTTGCTGTCTTTATTATTAATATTAGTACTTGATACATATATGATGATTCTCTGCTAGAGCTCATCCAACTTTGGCCTTCCCCTACCTAACAACCAATTCTCGAAGATGCCCGAACTGTGGCTGTTAATAGAAATTCCATAGGCGTACCAAATTATTTGGTATAGGCCATACACGAGACGTAGAGAACTTACACTCCTATAACTTCTAAATGGAAAAAATATTTTTCGACAAATCTGCCAGAGGACATTTTGGCAAGGTAACAAGTAAACTGTTGCAAAGTTGAATAAATAACTGCACTACCCATTTATTAATCAAACAAACCTAACCTTTCAAATGCTGCATGCCAAGACACTGGTGAAGATTCGCCGTAGCACAGCAAATCGTGTCCACTCGTGTTTTCCCCCTCTCTACCTACCAAACGGTCGTTTCAATATTGGGCGAGCTCTACAGCTTTGCCAACTACAGGGATTTGTTCCGAAAATCGGGAATTTCAACGTGTGCCGGGAATTGTGTCGGGATTTTTACAATTGTAGATAAAACCGGGAATTTTATTACTATTCGTAACACACTACGTCAGATATATACCATTGAGTTCATTATATTAACAGCTTTCTTTTTGGCCATGTGAGTAGCACCGGAGCTACTCAGGAGCACGAAACACTGGCACCGACCCGTTCTTTTTAGGTCGAGCTTCAAGCTCCGGAGCAACACCAACAACCTTCCCCTGCCCCCTCAAGCACTTACCGGGAATTTGGTGTAACAAGCTCTTTTTGGTTATGTTTAATGTTTGTTGTTTTTTAGTAGCGCAGTAAATACCTTTCATTAATATTAAACTTTATCTAAGAGTAATCAAAACAATATGAATAGTGCAAATGAAAAAGAGTTGCAAATACATGATTTCGAGAATAATACAATTTATAGTATTTTCGTTAGCAATGAGGATTATGATCAGGCCCTATCAGGTATGACCTAAATTTATTCAATTGTACATTTTCATAAACTCTGTACAATTTTTAGACCACCAATTTGCCAATTCGCTATTAATACATGCCAGACTATCGACAGAAGAGGAACCATCGAAATGTGATAATCAACCTTCCACTAGTGGGATACAAAATAACACCACAAACAGTGATAGCTTGCCTATATCTAGTGAACTTCATTCGGATTTTGAGGATTCAGTTTCTGAAAATACCCCCCATCAATCAAAATATAAAATCAACTAATATCTGGAGTTATAATAAAACAATTTACCTGATAAATTCTATGGCAACATATTATACAGATTTCAATGATCCGAGAAAAAGAAAACATATATTCGAACATGTTGCCAATGATCTGATCAGTGCTGGATTCAGTGTAGATTCGAAAATTGTTCAGAATAAGTGGAAAGGTCTTCTGAGAAGCTATACAAAAGCTAAAGATACTAAAAATAGAACTGGCCAAGGACCTTCACGATTCTTATTTTACGAAATAATAGATGATATCGTTGGCAATCAACCGAAAAATAGTTGTCATCATTCACTCAATAGTTTAGATACGACAGTATTAGCTGATACAGGTATTGAAGAACCTAATTTGGAACTGAAAGAACGAAATGATAAAAGTCATGGAGAAATGGGGGAACTACCAGAAGTAGAGGCAGTGGGAACTGAAGAAGAAAAAAATCCCAGCGAAGAACTTATTAATTCAAACAAAAGAAGGAAGAGGGTCAGTGAAAAACAGTTGAAAAAAGAATATATAGATTTAAAACGAGAGGAGTATACAAGGCGCCAAAAAAGACACGCAGAAAAATATTTAATGGAACAAGAAAGAAATGAAATTGAAAGGAAAAAGCTCACTGTTTTGGAAGAATATTTAAAAAATAACTGAGCAAGCCCCACAGTTAGTTTCAGTCTATTTTAATATTTACCCCACTTTTTTATGTTTATAGAATATAAGTTTTTGGTTTTTGTGAAATTTTGAATTTATTTTTCATTTTATGTACAGTTCTGTAGTTTGTTTATATTTCCTTAAAGATAGTTTTTTAGTAGTACTACTTCATTGAATATTAAGTTTATTTGTTTGAAGGTTGTAGATGATGTGGTAACTTGATTACTCTCGTTTCAGAAGTCCATTGTCTTAATGGATTTGAAATGTTTTCACGACATTTCAAATGCTTGCATCTGCAATCGTCTCTAGGTGAATACTGTTTTAACCTGAAGACGATTGCAGATACAAGCATTTGAAACGTCGTGAAAACCTTTCAAATTTGTTTAGTCAATGGATGTCCAAAACGAGGGTAATCAAATTAAGTTTATTTATTCATTTTGAATTTAGACAATTTTTAGAGTAGGATTTTTTTGTGATATGTTACATTTTGAGATGTTTATATTTTGAATGTTAAGTTTTTTATTTATCCATTTTGATTTCAAAGACTGTTTAGAATAGTTTCTTTTGCGATATGATGACTATTTATTTTCATTTTATTGTTTTCTAAAGGATAGTTTTTTTTCAAACCTATATTATTGAATATTAAGTTTTTCATTTATCCATTTTGAGTTCGAAGACTGTTTTTAGAATAGTTTTTTTTGTGATATTTTGACTATTTTTATTTTAATGTTTTCTAAAAGATAGTTTTTTTTTAACCTATCTTATTGAATATTAAGTTTTTTATTTATCCATTTTGAGTTCAACGACTGTTTAGAGTAAGGGTTTTTTTGTGATATTTCAACAATTTATTTTTCCATTTTAAGGTGTTGATATTCTCTTCAAAATATTTGATCTGTTTGGCAAAGTTGAGCTTTAAAACTTTATAGATCATTTTTTAAGTGGAATTTTGTGATAATTTCACCATTCTGTGATATTCTAAGATTTTGAGTTTATAGTTCAGTTTCAAAGTTATATTGGTTATTTTTGTTTTGAGGGGATATATATTGAATAAACATATTTTGTTTCATGAATTTTATTGAAAATTTACATTTGAAAAGAGAGTACACTTCATGAATTAAACATTTTATTGAAGACTTGCAGTTGTCTGTTGATTTTTTCTCCAACTTCAGCTTGCATACCAATACCTAAGGGAACATTTCAAGGCTGATTTTCATCATTTCCTTCAACATCTTCCAATGAATTTATTGTGTCATCTAGGCAGATATTATGTAGAATACATGCTCCTAAAATCATCTTAGAACACAACTCATAATCGAAGTTTTCAAGACCTCGAAGTCTTCGAAAACCCCCTTGAGAATCCCAAAAGCATTTTTGATGACTACTCTTTTTGATGAGAGACGTTTATTAAAAAGTTTTTGCTCTTCACTCAGAAACCCTGTATCTGAAAATGGTGTTACAATCCACTCCAAATTGGGGTATGCTGAGTCACCCAATAAAAAAAAGTCCCCCATGAAAGCTGGGTCTTCCAAATTTTTTCCATAAAGTGCTGATCTTCTCAATAGCCTCGCATCATGTAGTGATCCAGGTTCCCCACAGAATACATCAATGAACTTCTTATTGTTATCTACAACTCCTTGTAGTAGCAAGCTGTGATACCCCTTTCTGTTGATATACGAATCCTGGTTTTGTTCAGGTTTTGGGATTTCAATGTGGCTGCCATCGATGGCACCAATTGCACCAGGTATTCCATTATTTTTTGAAAAAGCTTGGGACATGTGACGTTTTTGCTGTTCATTAGGCCAAATTATATTATTTTTCACAGAAATCAAAAAGTTTAAAAAACGATTCAGACAAATGTGAGCAGTACTTAGGGCAACTCCAAATCTATCCGATACTTCTCTGAAAGTATTTCTATTGGCAAGGTACCACAGAGATAGTAAAATTGTTTTCTCGGCAGAAACATTGGGTCGTCCAGCAGAGTACGCAGGATGATATTTTGATTGTTCGAAGAGACCTGAAACTTTGAGAGTAAAAATATATTCAATTTTTTAAACAAAAGGATGTATACCAATGATATCATAAGTTGTCTTTCGTGATACGCGAAAATGGGATTTGAATTCATTGTGGTCATATTCCTTCACAGTTTCCTCAATATAATTTTCAATACTGGTACGTTTTCTCCTAGGCCCACTTTCATCAGAATCAGCAAATAAAACTGTCCAAAGAGCTAGTAGAGTCTGAACTACTCAAATGATTACCTGGTCTATCCATTAATGCCTTGAAAAGTTAATACTGATTTAAATCCACTCATATTTCATTGCTGTTAACTTACCATTATCAACATTTCATTTTCAGAATCTGACATATCTAATACAATTATTAGATTTTCGATTAGCTTTCTAAAACCCTTCAAATCAATTGAAACTCTAACGAAAACAATAAATAGAAAAGAAACAATATATGTCTATATGTCATACGTCAATTACTAAATCTTTTGCGCATGTGCAAAGTATTCATCCTGAAAACACCACTAAAATCCGTTTTATTTGGGAGCAGCTCAGGTGCATCAAACACGGTACAGTTCCAGTGCACGAAGCTCCAAAAAGAAAGCGTCTATTGAGCAGTCAGGGTTATTATATATATATAAATAAATTTAGAAATAACGACTGAAAATTGGTATGAACAGTGGGGAATAACACGGGGATCTTCAGTCAGCACAAGTGTTGAACTATGAAAAACTCTTTAATACGATGGACCAAGCTTTCGTTTCAATTTTGAAACTTCTTCAGGGTCCTAAAATATGTAAATGACATTATTGTGAAAAAAATACTTAAAATGTAGGAAGTACTTACAGTAATCTGAGTGGATGATAAATGAACATTAACTTTAAAAAAAAAAACGTAAAATATGTAAAAATTTAAGGTTTTTTACATTCAGGATTTAAATGACAACCTATATTAATGTAAAAAAGAATCATCAGTTTTAATCCATTTGTAGAAGATAACTGTAGATTTTGCTAAGATTTTCGATATCTGTTTTTTGTTCATATTTTGATTGGATTTATTAATTTCAATCATTTCAAGAAATAATCTTTTAGAGAAATTTTTTTCTTAATGTAAAACTTGTGCTTCCTCGAATGATATTTTATGGCCTGTTTCAATAGCATGTTGAGCTAATGCACATGACTTCTTGTTGAGTCTTATATGACTTCTGTGAGAGATAATACGATTATTTAAAGTTCTTGAACTTGTACTAATATAGTTCAAATCACAGTTGTTACATGATATGCTGTAGACAACATTTGATTTCTTCAAATCTGGTGTGGGATCTTTTAACCTCGTATTTAAATTTCCAATAGTCTTGATATTTTTTTGTGAGATTTTTATGTTTCTTTCATTCTTGAATAATTTGATTATATTTGATGATAGAATTCCTATATTAGGAATTGAAAAATAAATTATCCTTTCATTGTTATTTTCTGAATTTTGATTATTTGTGTCATCATTATTAATTTGTTTATCAGAGTTGGTATTGAAAATAATTCTATTAAGAAGTTTTTTGGGGTAAGAATTATCTAGTAAAATATTTCTGAGAATTTAAAAATTTTTGTTTTTCAATGAAGGATGAACCAACATCTCGATTCTTTTTTTCATGCAAAGAATCAAATTTATCTTCATTCAGAGTTTGTTGGTTTTATATACCAATCTGTGATTAGTAAATTGTTTTCTCTACGAATTATTCTAGTATCTAAAAATGGAATACTTTTATTTTTTTCTAATTCAATTGTGAATTGTAAATTTTTATTGTAGTTATTTACTTTTCTTAAAATTTCATCGGATTTATCCATTGGTATTGCACAAATAATATCACCTACAAAATTTTTTAAAAATGGAACTTCAAAGGTCAATTGTGGTAATATTTCTTCGAAAAGGTCATCCATTACATACGAAGCAATGATTGGTGAGATGGTAGCTCCCATATGTGTTCCAAGAATTTGTTTGTAGCAATTTCCTTCGAACGAAAAGAAACTAGATTTGAATATGAATTGAATGATTTCTAAAAATTTTGTTTGTGAAATATTACAGTGTTCTTCTATTTTACTCCATCTTTTAGTTATACTTTTCAACACTAATTCTATCGGTATGTTACTGAATAAGGAAACAACATCTAGGCTTATCAAGACATAGCTTTGTGGAAGTTGTTTTTCGTTGATGAATTTAGAAAACTCAAAAATCTTTAACATAAAACTTATTTTCAAAGTCATATGCATTTGTAAGGATGTCTGTGAATAATTTAGATATTTTGCTATTGGGTGCATCAATAGATGAAATGATAGGTCTGAGTTTCATGATTGGTTTATGAATTTTGGGTAAACCATAGTATTTTGGTGATACAGAACTGTATATCATACATTTTTTTGCTTCTTCTTCAGTGATCATTTTTGATTTTTTTAATTCTGAAATAAATTTATTTGCTTTTTGTTCAATGGTTATTTGTGTCAATTGGGATGTTCAAATCTTTGATATTATTCAAAATGTGTGAAGGTATAACACCATTACGTCTACATTCTAGTAAGAATATTCTTCTATTTCTGTAAGCAGCCAGTTTCTTGTTGATGTTGAACCATTCCTTCATTTTTTGAGAGACTTCGGGACCGTACGTGATTCGAATGTCTTCATAAAACCCATGGTAGATCGATAAATTTAGAAATAACGACTGAAAATTGGTATGAACAGTGGGGAATAACGGGTAAGAGTTTACACGAAATTCATACATTCAATGAAAAATTAACCAAGAAAATGTTAAATTTAGAAATCAAAATAACACATTATGACCTCAAATCATCAGAAATATACTTTTCGAAACTTTCTAACTCCCTCATAACAAAACTACCTAATGATATCTGGATAAATTATACAGAAAGACAAACGATTTCCTACAATAAAATATTCAAAGATATAAAAATTAAAAATATCAACAAGATAAATAGATTAAAATTTTATTTCCAGAATGATATCAAAACAAAGAGCACTTGGCTCAAAAATTTGACTGATATAATTATACCAAATGATATTGAACATTTTCTTGCTTTGGGATTCAAATTCAGTTTACCTCCTACTACAAGAGACATATCGATTTCAAAACTGTTGTCTGATATCGAATCACTAATAAGTGGATTCAATAATGAGAAAAAAGATATTTTCAGAGCAAAAATAACAAATATGGTTACTAACTTTTTTCAAAAACCTCAAAAAAATGAAACAACACTCAATTCTCTTTATAAAAAAACCAAAGAATTTTTCAAAAACCATCCTAATCTTATTTTAACAAAATCAGATAAAGGAATGTAACAGTCATTTTAGAAAAAACTGAATATATAAAAAAATCTCATGATATCCTTGATGACGAAAACTCTTACACCAAATTAAATAGAGATCCTACCTCAACCATTGAACAAAAAGCAAATAAATTTATTTCAGAATTAAAAAAATCAAAAATGATCACTGAAGAAGAAGCAAAAAAATGTATGATATACAGTTCTGTATCACCAAAATACTATGGTTTACCCAAAATTCATAAACCAATCATGAAACTCAGACCTATCATTTCATCTATTGATGCACCCAATAGCAAAATATCTAAATTATTCACAGACATCCTTACAGATGCATATGACTTTGAAAATAAGTTTTATGTTAAAGATTCTTTCGAGTTTTCTAAATTCATCAACGAAAAACAACTTCCACAAAGCTATGTCTTGATAAGCCTAGATGTTGTTTCCTTATTCAGTAACATACCGATAGAATTAGTGTTGAAAAGTATAACTAGAAGATGGAGTAAAATAGAACACTGTAATATTTCACAAACAAAATTTTTAGAAATCATTCAATTCATATTCAAATCTAGTTTCTTTTCGTTCGAAGGAAATTGCTACAAACAAATTCTTGGAACACCTATGGGAGCTACCATCTCACCAATCATTGCTGTTTGGTTAGTGATTGGAATGAAGAGACGAGTGTTTTACTTTTAAACAGATTTTTTATTTTCCCTTCATGTGCACATATTTTTATCACTGCTGTCAACTGTCCACTACACTGTTGGTTCCCTAACTAAGGGTCGTCTTCACACGATAATCTTAAGTTAGGTTTTATTCAAACACCTCCCTCTCAAAGATTGAGACGCTGAGGGGCTATCACACATCGACCGTATCGGGAGCGCTTATATCTTGAATTGTCACTATTTTTATTATAATTCAACTCAAAATTATCCTCTTGAGGTAATGCCGAGAACCCTAATAAGTCTGAAGTGCTATTATGTGATGAATTTTGTGGAATACTAAAAGATCTTACAGAGCTTGGACTAATTCTATTTCGTAAAGGAAAAATATTGTTAGGATGGATCTTCTTGTAACTGGAACTTTCGTTGGGATACAATTCAGGTTCACAAATGAATTTATAGTCTGAGTTTGAAGATGACATTTTCATGTGTAAGGTATTACGTCTAACAATTCTACTATTACTCTCTTTCTTAACCCAATAGGACCTTGGCTCAGCAGCTTTTTCAACAACCACTGCTTTTTGCCAGGTTTTTTCTTTAGAAGTTTTTATAACCACTTTATCCCCCTTTTTATACTCCAACGAGTTCCTACGAGCTGATTTATCAAAATTTGACTTCATAATCAGTTTTTGTTTACTAAGTTTATCATAAATATTTTGTTGTATTTTCGGTTCTAATTTCCTGAAAGTAATAGGGAGTTCTGTTTTCAACATTCTGCTCTGTAAAATTTGTGCGGATGTAGCATTAAGACTTATTATAGGTGAATTATTATATTCTAAAACACATTCCCTAAAATCACACTTATCGTCAAAACTTTTTCTTAAGATCTGCTTGGACATGCTTTTTCTGCCATACCGTTACTTTGGTGGTAATGTGGAGAACAAGTTGTTATCATAATGTCTTTACTTTTGTAATACTTTTGACAACGGTTTGACACAAAAGGCAAATTGTCACCTATAATAACCTGAGGGTAGCCAAATCTAGTAAAAATATCCTGAAAACAATTTATAACAGATTCGGAAGTTTTATCTTTTAAAGAGATCAATTCAAGCCAATGTAGAAATGATCTATAAGTACTAAATAGTTTTTCCCTGCAAATTCTACGATATCTACAGCTACTTTATTAAATCTTAATTTAGGGACACTATGTGGCATAAGAAGGTTCCTTGTAGTTTGCTGGCAAATATTTTTCACATATGCGACAACTTTTAATATAGTTCGTAATGTCGTTAGACAAGCTAGGCCAATAGAATAAAGTTCTAGCTTTGTTTATGGTCTTACTGATACCGACATGACCTTTATGCAAAAGTTTGATTATGTCTGTTCTAAGCTTTTGAGGGACTATGATTTTGTCTTCAACAAAGATAAGTGCGAATTTACACGATCCAATAAAATTGGTCAATAAATTGAAAAATAAAATTGACCAATATGGGTTATATTTACACCTGACAATTTATTGGTCAATTTTGGCAACAGTTTCTACTCAGGAATACCAACATACTGACAAGAAATGGTTCAACTATAGGAAAAGTTCCGAATATTATTCAATAGCTTATTGAATTGACTCTGATCCATTCTTAAATATCGTTTGAATTGATTAGGTCTACACTCAGGAATTTTTCGTGAACTAATGTAATGTCAAGTTTCCTTTCGCTCTTGACTCAATCCAAGCTCTAATCCACCATCTTCTAAATCTCTGTCTTTTATATTCAGCAATGCACATTGCTGCGAATGTAATGCAACGTAAATTGTTTTTTTTTTCGCACAATCATTTTTCTCGTGGTTAGGGTAGGGTATTTGAAATCGCGTAAATAATAACATATAACCTGAAAATATCTGTTCTAGCAGGCATCCAATTCATGGCCGAATGTTACTGCAAATTGTCACTAGAAATTGATGAAAAATTAGAACCGATTCTAAACTCATCAATTTATTGGTCAAGTTCAAATTGACAATTTTCTGTTTACACCTATCAATAAAATTCAAGGTCACAAAATTGACCAATTTATTGGATCGTGTAAATTCGCACTAATACCTGCTTCAACATAGATCGAATCTTTCAAACCGTAATAAGGTTTACAATCAGCAGGTATTCGTTGTTCTTTAGGCCATCCACTATAGTAATACTCATGGATTCTTAATAAGGTAGAATCTTTACTTGTTTCAAGTCGAAACTGATCTTTTTTTTCTTGACTCATAGGTAAGTACTTTGAGACTAGATGGACCATTTCAAACATGTCAGGGTCAGGAGAATTTTTTATTTGCCAAACTTGACCTTGACAACATATCTGCAAACTGTATGTTTTTACCTGGCACATAGTAAATGTTTAGAGAATACTTCATTAATTTAAGCCTGAACCTTTGTAACCTAACTGAACCTACTTTTTGAATTGGTTTTTTCATAATCGAGATAATGGGCTTGTGGTCTGTCTGTACGTCAACTATTTGTCTATAAATAAAATCATGAAATTTTTGTGTACCAAAATAAATAGCTAAAAGTTCTTTTTCGGTCTGACTATAATTAACTTCATGATCATTCATAGATCTAGAAGTACAAGCAACTAATTTTTGAAATATTATCGTCATACTTCTGAAACATACAACAGCCTAATCCTTTTTTAGATGCGTCACATTGTAAAACTGTCTGTCTTTCTGGGTCAAATGGAACAAGGGCTGGTGTTTTAGTGATAACTTCTTTCAGTTGGTCGAAAGCTTGTTGATGCTTGGGTAACCATAACCATTCAACATTATTTCTAAGTAACTGACATAATGGGTGCATCAACTCTGACATATTTTTAACATAACGTCTAACATAGTTGAAGGAACCAATTACTCTCTGTAATTCAACCCTATTTGTGGGCGTTTTAAGTTTGCACAAAGATTCAACCTTGTCAGAATCAATTTGCATGCCATTTCGGGAAAAGATTTGTCCCATAAATTTAACCTGGCTCTGACAATACTGGAATTTGTCTTCATTGAACTTTGCACCGACTTCTGTAGCTCTTTTCACAACTTCAGCTACTGCTAAATCGTGTTCTTGTCTCGTTTTCCCATGTACTATCATGTCGTCATGACATATCACTACGTTTTGTACATTTGAAAAATGTTTTTCCACTTCATCCTGGAACAAATCTTGGGAGTTTGCTAACCCATAAGGTAAAACAATGAATCTGTACACACCAAATGGAGTTGCAAAACAACACTTCCATGACGATTCGTCATTTAGTTCCAGGTGGTGGTACCCTTCGGAAAGGTCAAAAACGGTAAAATAATTTTTGTCTCTCAAATTTGAGCATACTTCTTCTATATTTAATCCTAATCTAGGTTTTCTGACAATTTGGCAATTAATGTCAGAGGGGTCTAAACATAGCCTAATTTTCCCGTTAGATTTTTCAACGATAACTATTCTATTTATACTTGCTTCAGGACTTATTTCATCAACTTTAACTATAGCCTTTCTATCAACTAATCTATCTAGTTCTACTTTTAGCTGATCCCGTATAGCAAATGGAATTTTACTAGGTGGGTGACAGACATTTTCGAAGTTTTCTTTTGTAGGAATATTATGTTTGCCTGGGAACCTACCAAAACCCTTGAAAAATTTCGGATTTTTGTTGATAAACTCATATTTTTCACATAAATTTGCATCTTGCACCTCTATGTTGTTTATTCTTTTAATTAACTTCAGATTTAAGCATGCCTGGCCACCTACAAGGACCTGATTTGCCCCATCTACAATAACAAAATCTTCATAAATTTCCCTGTTTTTAAATGAACAATGTAAATTTACGATCCCTATTGGTTTAGCCTGACTGCCTTCAAAACCTTTTAAAATATATTGTGTAGGCCTCACTTTAAACTGTTTGTCTATTTTCTTGAAAATTCTGAGCGGTATCACACTTACATCGGCTCCGGTATCAAGTCTTACTTTAACTTTTTCCTTTTCGATAGACAAATTTTCGCAGAAATCTTCACTCACCTCTCGGTCTGTATACTTCTCTTTTCGAACTCGGTTTACAAATAGGTCATCACTGTCAGCAGAACTTGATGCATCGCTTTGTTCAATGTTTCTGACACTTTTAACTCTGCATGACACAGCAAAATGGTTTTCAATCCCACATTTACTACATTTTTTACCAAATGCTGGGCATTCTCGGGGTCCATGAATTGTTTGGCACCTTTTGCATTTGAAATTTCTTCCAGATTCATTTTTTGTACCGTTAAACTTCGAGCTTTTTGAAGATTTATTATACTTCTGATATTTGTTTTTCTTCTTAACTATATTAACTTCTGTTCCACTCTCTTGAAACTGTAAACTTTGACTTTTGCTTTGTTCTGAGGTTCTGCAAAAACGTATTGCTTTTTCCAAGGTCAAATCGTCGATCCTTAATAAGGCCTCCCTTGTCGTAGGGTCCTTAATTCCCGTTACAATTCTATCTCTGAGGGCTTTTTCCTCTTGAGACTGGTTGGGGTCGACTGTATTATTAATTACAAGTTTTTATTAGGTGTCGGCAGTCTGTGAGGAAATGGTCAAAGCTCTCTCCTGCTGCCTTCTGGAAAACATATACCTCTCAAAACATTCTTTTTTTCTTGGGTTTACATATTTCTCTATTTCAGCCAACATGCCATCATATGGGTCCAAATTCTGGGAAATTTCGAATGTTGACATAATCCTTGCAGAGTCATGCCCTATGATATTACGTAGAGCTCATCCAGTATTGAAACGACCTGTTGGTAGGTAGAGAGGGGGAAAACACGAGTGGACACGATTTGATGTGGCTGCTCATACTACGGCGAATATTCACCAGTGTCTTGACATGCAGCGTTTGGAAGGTTAGGTTTGTTTGATTAATAAATAGGTAGTGCGGTTATTTATTCAACTTTGCAATAGTTTACTTGTTACCTTGCCAAAATGCCCAGTGGTAAGTACTATTCAGTAGCGGAAAAAGGAATTATGGCAAATGTAATCAAATTCATGAAAAATGAGGCCAAAAATGGGATACAAATACCTTTACAAAATTACAAAGAACGTGCCAAGGCAGCAATGGATATAACAGAATTCTGTTTTAAAAAAATTCAAACGGATCAATCAGCTGTTAATTCGGGTAGTATTCCTTCTTTGCCGTCTCCGCAAAAAAGAGTAGGAAGAATAAAGTCGAAAAATAATATTACGGAAGGGCAGGGTGAAACAATAAGAACGATTATAAATGATTTTTGTTTGATTGAAAAACAACGCCCTACTTTAAATTCTATTCTTAAAAAAATCAAAAATGCTCAGGTAGGGTTTGAAGGCAGTCGTTCAACATTGCACATTATAATCAAAGAGTTAGGTTTTGATTGGGAAAAAACGCCTGATAATCGAACGATATTGATGGAAAGTCATGAAGTTAGATTACTAAGGGTGGAATTTTTAAGAAAATGGAAAATGTATCGTGAACAAGGAAAAAACATCATTTACACTGATGAGACGTATTTGCAAAGTTCTCATACACATTCTAAGACGTGGGTTGATAAGAAAAATCCTATTTTAAATTTCAATGTGTAGTTTTTTTATGGTTTGCAACAAAAGTATATCAGCATATTTTTACATAGAGCAGAGGAACATTCAAGTCATTTTGAATCGAATTGAACCATAATCACAATGTTTATCCTCCATCTTGAAGCCGCCATCTTGAACTTATGAATTTTGACAAACATTTCATAATCTTCGACTCCGAAAACCCCCCATATACAATTTTGAATCGAATCGGACCATAATCACAAAACTCATCCGCCATCTTAAATTCTTGAATTTTGACAAAAATTTCATAATCTTCGACTCCGAAAACCCCCACATACCAATTTTGAATCGAATCGGACCATAATCACAAAACTCGTCCGTCATCTTGAATTTTGACGAAAATTTCATAATCATCGACTCCGAAAACCCCCACATACCAATTTTGAATCGAATTGAACCATAATCACAATGTTTGTCCTCCATCTTGAAGCCGCCACCAAAATCACAAAACTCGTCCGCCAAAAACTACGTCTCGTGTTTCGCCTATACCAAACAATTTGGTACGCCTATGGAATTTCTATTAATAGCCACAGTTAGACAATGGCTCGGGTATCTTCGAGAAAAATTGGTTGTTAGGTGGGGGAAGGCCAAAGAGGTCGTTTCAATACTGGACGAACTCTAATATACACAATTTTACATTTGAAAAGGCTTGGTCCTGGCCTGTTGACACTAAATAGTCATGAAAGGCTGTTTGCCAAAACTTCCACTCTGATGCTGCATTAGTTGATTGCAGATCGAAATCTGGTGGTAACTTAACTGGGCCGCCTCCTGCCATTTTTCTTTAAGGGCTATCAATACTTAGTAAAACTTGCAGTGTTTATGTTCAATTATATGCACATTTTCCGGCACGACCGTTGCCTGTAAACTTGGGCCACGATTTCTTCTTACGACTGCGCCATGTTTGGTTAGTGATTGGAATGAAGAGACGAGTGTTTTACTTTTAAACAGATTTTTTATTTTCCCTTCATGTGCACATCTTTTTATCACTGCTGTCAACTGTCCACTACACTGTTGGTTCCCTAACTAAGGGTCGTCTTTACACGATAATCTTAAGTTAGGTTTTATTCAAACAATTGCTTCGTATGTAATGTATGACCTTTTCGAAGAAATATTACCACAATTGACCTTTGAAGTTCCATTTATAAAAAAAATTGTAGATGATATTATTTGTGCAATACCAATGGATAAATCCGATGAAATTTTAAGAAAAGTAAATAACTACAATAAAAATTTACAATTCACAATTGAATTAGAAAAATATAAAAGTATTCCATTCTTAGATACTAGAATAATTCGTAGAGAAAACAATTCACTAATCACAGATTGGTATATAAAACCAACAAACTCTGAAAGATACATAAACTATCATTCCTTCCACTCAAGAAGAATGAAAATAAATTTGATTCTTTGCATGAAAAAAAGAATCGAGATGTTGGTTCATCCTTCATTGAAAAACAAAAATTCTAAAATTCTCAGAAATATTTTACTAGATAATTCTTACCCAAAAAACTTCTTAATGGAATTCTTTTCAATACGAACTCTGATAGACAAATTAATAATGATGACACAAATAATCAAAATTCAGAAAATAACAATGAAAGGATAATTTATTTTTCAATTCCTAATATAGGAATTCTATCATCAAATATAATTAAATTATTCAAGAATGAAAGAAACATAAAAATCTCACAAAAAAATATCAAGACTATTGGAAATTTAAATACGAGGTTAAAAGATCCCACACCAGATTTGAAGAAATCAAATGTTGTCTAGAGCATACCATGTAACAACTGTGATTTGAACTATATTGGTACAAGTTCAAGAACTTTAAATAATCGTATTATCTCTCACAGAAGTGATATAAGACTCAACAATGTGCATTAGCTCAACATGCTATTGAAACAGGCCATAAAATATCATTCGAGGAAGCACAAGTTTTACATTAAGAAAAAAATTTCTCTAAAAGATTATTTCTTGAAATGATTGAAATTAATAAATCCAATCAAAATATGAACAAAAAACAGATATCGAAAATCTTAGCAAAATCTACAGTTATCTTCTACAAATGGATTAAAACTGATGATTCTCAAAGAATATAATATAAACATTAACACACCCACTACATAATTTATATTTTTCTGACGATTAATCATAGGTTGTCATTTCAAATCCTTCAATGTCACTCGAAGCGTCAAAGATATAACACCATTTCCGACAAATTTTTACATATTTTACGTTTTTTTTTTTGAAGTTAATGTTCATTTATCATCCACTCAGATTACTGTAAGTACTTCCTTCATTTTAAGTATTTTTTCCACAATAATGTCATTTAGATATTTTAGGACCCTGAAGAAGTTTCAAAATTGAAACGAAAGCTCGGTCCATCGCATTAAAGAGTTTTTCATAGTTCAACACTTGTGCTGACTGAAGATCCCCGTTATTCCCCACTGTTTATATATATATATATATATATATATATATATATATATATATATATATATATATATATATATATATATATATATATATATATATATATATATATATATATATATATATATATATACTGACAGGGTTGCGGCATAAAACTGCTTTAGGAGAGTTCGGGTGACCAGACGTAAAGTGAGGAAAGTGTGCCACTGCTGCCAACATATACTAATTATTTAGGTTTGTATTGTATTCATCCTTGTTCATCTTTAATGTGCACCCTTGTTACTCTTCAAAATTTGAAAATAAGTTCTATAAAGTTGGCTATACTGGCACACATCAGACGTCATCAAAATGGAGGTTTCGCCGTAACCCTGTCAGTATTATATATATAATAACCCTGGGACGCCGTAAGCTGAAACGCGAAAAGCTGCTATGTGGACATTGTGAACTCAACATAACATTTGACGGTCGTCCACTGTCACGTGCCACGTAATGGGGAACACGCATGATTTTATTTCAATTTTTCTTTGCCTAAGTTCGGTCCTCAGATATTATAAATAATGGAAATAATTTCTCAAATTATTTTTTTTTTCGAAATTTTCAAATATAAAGGTGCTCCTCAATTCAAACTCGATTTGACTTTCACTTGAATAACTTCCCCCAAACACTAGCGCCAATTGTGGTTGTTTTAGGATTATCCATAGACGATATTCGTACAACCCAAACATGAATTCAACTCACTTTTGATGTGATGTTTCAGTACAAATTGAAAATACTATAATAATAAAATATTAGTACAACATATAAACGGAGACAAATGAAATTATAGTTGACAGTTCGAAGCAACTAGCGGTAAAAGTTTGAACTGTGTGAAATAACGATGCATACGTTTATCAGAGCGTTTTCGGATATAATGAGAAAACTGGCGTTTTCTATTTCAAATAATTAAAAACTGACCACTTTTTCAATTTTTGAGTTTGTTGCTGATGTTTCTAGGTGGTAATCTTCATGTGCAAATCAAAATATTTCAGAAAAGTTACCATTACATGAAAATAATATATATTTTCCATGTTCATATTATTATCCATTTAAATAATATTCTAGACGATGATTTGCCGGGAAAAACGATCAGATATAAGTTTCGAGATTTTTCGGAAATTTACGGGAATTCTCGACCTTTGGTCGGGATTTTTCTTCACTTGGCGTTGGCAACCCTGGAGCTCTACTACTAGGCCAAAGCACAGTTTATAGCTAAAGAAGCAGTTAGCTCACTTGGCCCAAATGCATGTTCCAAGGTAACATCCACTCCAGGGAAAGAATTCAGGATGCGCAGAAGACTGTACGCGATTATCGCTCTTCGAAGTATACGAAAAATGTCAGTATTAGTAACACAGATAAAAATCAGAGTTGCGCAGTGTACAAACGGGAACATAAAGATCAAAGTGCCGACGCCAAGTGAGCTAACTGCTTCTTTAGCTATAAACTGTGGCCAAAGATTGTTGTTCAATTGTTCTACGAACAAGATCCCTCACAGAACAGTTGGCGCGAAAATGAGATGAAATCCTTGAAATTTACTACAATGTTTACATCTGTCAAAAATCAGATGACTGTCCGACTTTTCTTGAAGATCTGGTGATTTTTCCAAAGTGATTTCTTGGTAAACGGCCTTTTTGGGATCATGGAAACTTCCCCGAAGGAAAGTGGACTGATGTCTCTAGTCGATGAATTGACTTGAACATTGAGGGTGTTGGAAAATGTCCCCGATGACATTGTTTCATTAAACTTTCCGATACAAACTATTACCAAGCCATTCACTGCCCATCTCTGCCGGACTATTACCTCTCTAACAACCTTCTGACCTGAACAAAATCAGAGAGTTCATTGTAGATATCATAAAATATGTTGATGAAGTTGAGAAATCGATGAATCCTGGTCTGCGACAGTCTAGGCTGCTTCTAGCTATCTTAGAATGACTTATCCGGAAAAGGTGAGCCCTACTAACAAAGGCGAGTGGAGAAAACAATCTAAATCAGTTTTCCTTTTATTTTTCAGTAACACCCCACATGAGATAATCGGAGGAGGGGGATCTAAACCAAGCAGTTGGTCGAAGAACAAGGCCCACTGTCAAGATCGATAAGGTTAATGACTATTATTAGTATACATATCACTTTAATAAACACATGAATTTCACAAGTAAGCGTGGACTTTTCATTCTATGAAGATATCTTGATTTTGGCTAGTGAATTCCGAAGCATGGCTCTTTAGAAAAAAATATCCACTATATTTAGAATTTTCCATCTCCAAATAAAATATACTTATAGTCAGAAGATTGAGAGAAGATACAAATTAATTCATACATATACGAGTCATTTTACTACGAAGATAATTTGAGTTCTTGCAAGAAGATAGTGTTCTGCCAAAATAGTGAACATCTCTTAATTTGCCCAAAAGCTGAGACACTATCAGTTTTCACAATTTGGATCATTTCACTTAGATAGGACTCGAACCAATTGAAGCTTCGTCGTCTGAAGCGGTAGAGATGAAGCTTACGTAACAGTCAAAAGCTTTAGATATATCACAAAACACTGCATCGCTCACTTCCTTCAGACTAGAATATAGATTTTTCAGAAAGCGAATTTATTAATTGAAATGAGAATATTTTATATTGTGTAAGTATGCCAACCGAAATTTCAAAAGTGAAGAAACTAGTAATAGAAGGACCAAGAAATTGAAAAAGTTACAGATACTGAAGCACAAATAATTCAAATGTAAGTTTGTTATATTAGAAACATATTTTTTCAATGATACCAAAATGAGTCATTACATCATTTAATATTCAAAGTTTATAGCACAAATATAAAGATGAAGTAAAAACATGTTTAAATTTTTCAGAAACTTTAAATTTAGGATTACTGTCAGGATATGTCTGGGGATATTAAATCCCATTGAGTACTTTTTTTACAATAGCATATGATTTTGTTCCACCCCATGTTTTCTGTTTCATGTATTGCTCACAAGAATGTATTCCTGCACAGTCTTTCATTAAATCTCTTAAGGAAACTGAATAGTTTTGAAATTGGCCCACAAGACAGAAGCATCAATGTACAAATTGATTTCCCCGATATTTCAAAGGTCGCCATAAATAAGAGGGAAATTGAGGTATGCTGATTTTTTAAGGTAACATAGATATTGATTATATGTTTGATGTTCTTATCATATCTTATAATTTTCAGTCTGGATCGAATGCGGAAGTTCAATTGAAAAAATAATGCATATATTTCTAAAAAATGTTTTGGAAAAAGCATATGACAAGCTTCTTTCTCAGTTTTGGGGTACTAAGATTTCCAACTATTTCAATTATAAAAAACTGGTCTGATGAGGTTTTCGTGGAATGTAGTACAATCCAAAAAACAATGAAATTAGGTTACCGATATCTATGAGTACTTATAGTTTGAATTTATAATACCTCAACTTTTATTTTCTTATTCTTGTGATGTCTATTGTATTCTTAATTTTTTTTTCAAATAAAAATTAATTTTTCAGGTGAAGAGTGGAGAAGTTTGTTTCAGTAAAAAAGTTGTGTTGTGTTGATGGCAAGGGTAATTCCCAATTATTAGAAAAAAAAACACTTCGGGATATTTTGTAATGCATCTCTTTTAATTTTCGCATATGAGGTGCATGTTCTATGATGAACAATTTTAAACTATGTTTTGTGATAATAAATAAGCTTGAAAACACAGTATGGATTTTATTACAATCATCAAATGGGTTTTAATGATTTCCAGTCAAGCACATATACATAATTCATACAGCTACAATTGCAGATACTTTAATAAAAAAATATTCACACCACTCGGTACACATAGTCCGAGAACTATAGTGAAACTTGAATAATAAATGTTAAGTTTACTTCGATAAAAAAAAATCTAGAGGGTAAATTCGGTACAATTTAATGAATACATATTTAATTTACATATTAGGTCATTTAAAACAGTCATCGGTCCCTAGCAACTCTGCTAGACGTACTAGAATCAGACCGTTTTGAAAGTTAGGTTCCATTTTTTCCCTGGAAAACTTAGGGCAACTTAATTAAAAATTTGCAACTCAGCTAGACGTACTAGAATTAGACCGTTTTGAAAGTTAGGTTCCATTTATCCCTGGAAAACTTAGGGCAAAGTTTTGCCGCTGTCATATAGTGACAAAAACACAGCCCCTTATGGGATTTTTTGGGTATGCATTAACTTGTCTAGTATATAAATCACTACACTCAACAATAACCTGTTTTCATCACATTTTCGTCAATCCTAACGAATTATCCATGGAATAGGTAGCTTGTCATGAAGAACTTAGCAAGAACCATAAAAAATGTAATAATGTATGTATCTGAAACCTTTGAATAGTTGCAATCTAATGTAGACCTTTTTGGTTCGATCGTCAATTGCAGATTCAGTGATCCAGTCCTTTTTAAGAATTCATATAAATAAATTGACCTAACCTTACCTGCCCAACAAAAATGGAGTCCATATTATATATCCATTGTCAGTAAGTGAAACTCTTCGACGCATTCTGAAGAACAATCATTTATAAATCATGAAATGTTGGAATTTCAATTGGCTCAATTCATCGATTCAATTTCATGCCTATATAAATGAGAACATATTCTCTTAATAGACCTTTTCATTTAACAGCAATAGCTTTTGTTCTGTTTTTTGCGGAACCAACGACATGGAAGTAGGTATTCCAAATTTGAATATGTACAAAACTTAACTTGTGTGCAGAAGACGTTTGAATAAATTCAAATGAAATTTCCGTCTACGGCAAAAATCGTCTTTAAATTAAGGAGTTTCATCGTTCCGCCGTACGTACCGCCCCTTTGTTAGATTGAGGTTAGGTTATTAAACAACAAATCCTAAATTCAAACCAAAGCATACATCTGTATGGATTGATATCGAAGTACATGTATTTTTCAGAATTAACCTGTTAATATCAGGTTATTCTCTAGATCTAGCTGTTAATTTCATGATATGATTACAACACAAAACGAAGCAAAAAAAGAAGCCTGAACGTCTTCAAAGAATCGGAGTTGAACCTATTTTTGTGGATTCATACAATTATAACTACAACAAAGAAAACTGATTGTGTTTCTAGTCGGTTATTCACAATGAAATAGGAAATAGTGCTTAGCAAGTTATCCAGGGCATCTTGGTGGTTGTACTCATCTAAAGCAGTGGTCTTGAACACCCCCAAAATCTTCCCACAGATTCGAAAAATCTGATGATTTACGAAAATGAAATAAATACCAACTGCTAACATTTGAGCAATGGAATCAAAAACACTATAACCCAATACAACATAAATTTTAATATTTACTTAAATGGTATTGATGGAAATATTCAAGTTTTTCGAAAGTGAATATTTGAAGCAGACTTGAAAAAACATTTTATTGATTTCAGTAACTTTTTATCTCAGTACACTTTTATTACATGTATAATTGCTTTTTTGGTACTGGAAGATTATTTGACAAAAACAATAATTTCTAAAAAAGCAATAACAATCAGCATGTAATCTCATATACTGATACCAACAATAATGATTATGAATGTGCTTCTTCTTCAAGTGCTGCACTTCTGGAACGACATTGTATACCACCTTCAAATTAAAACTATATTGGCAGACTCATGGCACCATCCAGCAGAGAACCAGAGGGGATTATTTTCTAGACAGCATAATGCCCGATCTGAAAGACCGCTCGCCTTGCTGCAGATACCTTGAACCTTTTTGGCTCAAGCATTTTTTTTAACAAATTCCGAATACACTGAATAACACCTTTACAATGTGAAGAACACGTCAGAATTTTATACCCATAATCTGGGGGTTTCTTCTTCCACTGCCGTTAGAGAGAATCAGCTATGGGTTTTGAAGGGGAGGCAGGAGCTCGCAGAAAATAAATAGTTCGAAAGTGCCCAGTTGTGTGCCTCCTACAACCGAAGTTTTTTTACAATGACCTCTTGTTTTTTTTGAGGGATGAGAGAGGTCTCGCCACTACCCCTGTGGTCAGCGGTCACAGTCCTCTCACAGACAGAAGTATGTTTGCAGAGGATGAGTGTTGGACGAGTGAAGTAAATGAGGATCATTACGATCTGATGTACGAGCAGGGGTGCCTTGATACTTGACTCCCTAGAGGCTTGGCAGAAAGGACATTTAAGGAAATTTTCATGATGAGTGTTTCTTACAGTGTTCAAATGTTTGTTTCTGGCTATATGACCTCTATCCAAATATCCAGCATTTCATTTAGAATTTTGGCTAACCTCGCCATAAGTACGGCTATTTCTAAAAACTCATTTTTTACTTTAGGCTCTAAAAAATTGGCTAGGAGAAAGTGTCGGAAAGGTGGAGGACGGCTTAGCCTTTCTAAATATATATCCCAACTTTCTGAAAGGAATATACTTCTTTTTAGTTTGTGATTGAGGTTTCTGTTAACTCTCTATTTTATAAAAAAATATTTCCATATGCATAACTTGTTTCATTGTTAAAGTTGTCATTGGAACTGTACTTGAGCCAAGTTGACCCCCAACATCTTGGGCTGCGACCGTGCCTGCCTGACAGTGAAAAACACTGATTTTGATTTTCTGGTAATACCTTAATTTAAAATATATACTTTTTTTCAATTTTTTTTCAATAATCTTTTCGGTGTTTTATGCATTATCTTAAGTTATTAGTCACAAGAAGTTTAGATTAGTTTTCAATGAGAAAGTTGGGCAAATTTTCTTATGACTTGAATCTCACATGTTTTGGGGCATGAGTAGCTCTTCAGGTTGCCTGTCATTCGATATTTGAAGCAACATCGCTCGTGATTGGTACGAGTACACTTGCATCAAAAGCTCGAACAATGTGGTGAATATATTGTAAATGCCAAGTCGTCTTTCGGAGGGGATGTTAATCCATTGGACTAGAATCAATGGATATTGGGCTCGTTAAAGAATCCTACTCTGGTTGGAATCCCAGACGGTTCAGAAACATTTCCGTTTTTAGGGGATGTGCTCACCGGAGTGAGTGATAAGCTTTCTTTGCAGAAATTGGCTGACAAATATAGCAGAAAAGGAGAAAATCTGTAAAATTGTAATTTAACTTCCGGGAACTTACAACTCCTGCATATTTATGCAGGAGTTTGCACCATTTTTATAGGAACGTAGAGTTAATTAAATGAAAACATAACTAGCTCGTAGTAGATTTATTGGATATTTCCTTAAAACTTACCCTTTGCTTAGTTCATTAGAAGAGAAAATAAAAAGATAATTTCTAAATGAATCTAGAAATACTGTTTTTGTTTCATATTGCATTTTTTATAAGAATACTATTTCAATTTTGTTTAAAATTATGCATTATCAGTTTTTTCCAATAAATAAATGGTTGTTAATATGTTGTTTCATTGATTCTGCCAAATACTTTTTTGATACTCTCAATCATAAAAAAAATAAGGAAATAACTATACAAAATAATTAGAACATCCAATTTATATCAATATTTTGATTTTTTTAATGAATATATTTTATGTAAGTTGAACAAGTCTTTTCATTACATATTTTTATTTATTTATTAGAAACGGGTAACCCCTTTTTACAATTACAATTAAAGTATTATTCATCATACCTTAAACTAACATACTTATTACTATAAATTAAAACTATGATTTCACATAGACAGACTATATATATATATATATATATATATATATATATATATATATATATATATACTATTTTTATATACAATTATCATTATGGTTTTTGAAGGTAAATAATTCAGATGGAATATCATAAATATTATCACATTATTTATCACAGTCTACAGTATTTCAGTTTACTTTTAAAGATGACAGTGAAAGAGAAAATACCAAGATCTACTTTGTTGCCGTTAGTTAACATATGTGATAGAGGCGAGTGCATGCCATAATTACATCTGTGATTACTTGGTTTGAATAAATAAGTATTTCTGAGAGGTACATGGAGGTCAATAAGACCAAGACGGGACAGTAAAGCTCAGCATTTAAAAGTTTGTGTAACAAACAGATATCCTGTCTAAAATACCATCAAATTCAGCTCTTGATATTATGAAACTATTATTTGATTCAATTCTAATCTTGTAAGATGTAATATGAATGTGTTATGATAATTATTTTTGGAAATTATTGAAAACATGGTGTGCTTGCTATCAGGCATGCAGAACTGATCACCCTGAAAAGTTCTTTCGTAAAAAAAATCCCATATGTTGCATAGCTACTGAGTGGCAAATATAAATAAATATTATGTATTTGACACATTGAAATTAATGAATGTCAGCTATTGCCAATGGTTCAGATATCAAACAGGATTCGAACCATTGCAAATAATACAAAATAAAATGAAAAAATACAAATTCAGATACCAGTACCTTGAATAACTTGTATAAACTAAACGACTTACTCATATATATATATATATATATATATAATACGAAGTGGAAAATTGCGTCTGTGAAAAATACATGAACAGAAAGATTGTGGCATATCAGACAGGTTATTAAATTAATGAAAAAAAAACATCCTCAAGCGGGATTCGAACCCACGACCTCTGGATCTCTAGTCAGACACTCTAACCAACTGAGCTATTAGGACATAGGTGCCTCCGCATATTTGTGAATCACTTTTTCATTAATTTAATAACTTGTGTGATATGCACCAATCTTTCTGTTCATATATATATATATATATATATATATATATATATATATATATATTATGTTATGATAAATTGAGAAATATATCTATTCTTATTTTGCCCTACTTTTGGGTGCCAATTGTTATGTTATGATATTTGAAATATATTTAAATTATTTTTAAATATTGATTGCTAATGATCTTTGGTAATTCTTTGAGAGCCAAATTGTATGATGTAAATAGATATTTCTGACCCTGTAATAATAATTGTCAGCGAACGTCACTGTTCTCTTGTCACGCTACCAACAATTATTATTTTCTTCGCCACAGCTAACAACAGTTGGTACGCCCTTATCTCATATAGTCGGTTCAAAGGAATTTGGCCACTGGTGGCTAACTTCAGTTCATTGAATGATCTTAGTTATGTTAGTTGATCATTGTGAGAAAATAAACAAACCAAATATCAAAAAACAATTATCTCCTTTATTCAGGAAGACTTAAAAATACCTGGCCTACGAGAAATAACTTATGCTAGAGTGAATCCAACAATTATTCACAGATAATCATAAAATTGCATATCATGGATAGATAAACAGAACCTCACTTTTCTGTGAGAGTAATTTTCTGTTATTGTTCATAAAAAAGTGACATAGAGTTCATCAATGTGATAAATGTTATTGTGAAATAGTTCAGGACCGGAAAGCACTATTAAAGGTTTTATACCTGGTTGGAACTGTTGGTGTTCACAACTATACCATAAAAAACAGGAAGTCTCCTCTCTCCAGCCTCCGTTGGGACTGCAAAACTATGTGTCAGGAACGTATCGATGCGGGACTCAGCTTTTTGGAATCGTGGATATACGATATCATCAAGGTAATCTTGTTCTGTTAAGCAAATGATGGAATTATTCCATTTTTCTTTTAGTGAAATTTTGTGCGTGCTTCCGCTTTGGAAAATATTTTCGATCTCCTCAAGCTTTGTTTTTCTGTCACCGCCACATCTTGCCCTTGTTGTTGTTTCATTTGAAATTTCGAATTCGCGCACCAAATTGTCACTTTGCACTGTTTATATTAATGTTGCACAATTTATACACACAATTAAATTCCCATTCTTATCATTATATACAAGTTTTAATGATAATTGCTTATGATACCTTCTTTTTGTCATTCTCTCACAATTTCCAACTTTTCATCTCTTCTCTGATTGGCTATCTTTCATCAAGACGTTTGCTGTTCTCTCATTGGCTACTTTTAGTTTGCTACAATTTCATGTACAGAGTGTTTCAAGTTTATAAATGTGTTGATTACTTTTTATTCATGATAATTTTGTAAATCTTGACTTTTAATTGTCTTTTGAGCAATTATGAGTTATAATAATTTTGATAGTGTATATAATTGACTGTTTTATAGTACTCTGACATTTTTATCTATCCATATCATACCTAAGCTCACAATATACATGGTGTTTCAAAAGTTATTCACAAACAAACTCTTGAAATTGATAATTATTTATTATTTATTCTTTTTGTGGTTTTTTAGTGTTTTAAAATTTACAACTGGCATAACATAACATAACAATATATATACCTATATATAGTCTCCAAATTTGTTCTTGATTCATTCTATAAATTGGGCAAAACTTACAACTTAATTTTAAAAAATGATTCATACACATTCAAGTCATGTTTAGTTGTTATATATTATATTTTATGCCTATTATGAACATTTCTACTGTTTCTTGGGATTAATCAAACCATTATTATTATATTGACTCAAAAACTGCAGAAGGTTACAGAACGACACTGCTGCTGTCTACATTTAAAATTATATTCATAAAACATACATATAATACAAAAGAACATAACATGCCCGGGTTTCTAAAAAAAATACTGTTGTTCCGTGTAAGTAGTTGTGAATTCATATACAATGAAAATATTTTTCAATTATCAATTTTTGCACCAAGAGAATGTTGCAGCATTCTATATAGGTTCGTTACGTCCTATCCTATATCTTTAAAGTTACAATACAAAACATCAGATAATATACATCATATCACAGAAGTTCTTTCGAGTCATTCTACAAAAAATACTAAAAATCATTTCTTAATATAAAAATAAATCAAATTCAAAAAAAAATTAAAAAAATTTAACCCATGATGATACAAAGAGGCTTGTTAGAAATTCAAATTCCCAGAAAACACGTTGATGAAATAGTTAATCTTCTGGTCAATGTTACTTTGTAGTTGTCAATTTATTTATCTACCATACATAAATCAATTATTGTTAAACCCACAGGTTGAAGAACTGTCAATGGCCATTTGATGTATTTAATTTCATGCCAATAGATATTTTATCATAAATATCAGTTATAATTGAAGACAAATGAATAACTTATTGACATAAACTTCCAATGATCATTGTTTCTGTTCTCCTATGCTCATGGCGGAGGAAAAACAATACAGCAAAAATAAAGTAATGTAACTGAAAAACACAGCCAGATTTTTTGTGCACAGACACTACGCTTGATTTGGTTTGCAGTAGGGATGGTCCTAGAACCGTTCAAAGTAGTTGCACAGTCGTTTATTGAAATAAAATATTTCACGCTACTTTGTCCTACTCTTTAGAACCGATTCGGAATCGTCCTGACTTCGAACCAAAACAAACCTTGTATATTTCTCCTGTTGCCTCCTGTGATATTGATACACAAATTTTGGGTCTCTGTTGTATTACTTGACTTTCTTCAGATTCACCTTCGATGGATGCTTTTACAGTTGGATCTATGTTGTGTATTTCATGGAAAACATCTCATTGAATAACAGGATACATCATGAAATAAAGGCCAGGTTGAGTTTTTCTTAGGAAATGTCTTCACTCAAAAGGTTTCAGAACTCTATGCAATATGTAGTATAACTTGCTGTGGAAAAAAAAGGAATAAGACCTGAAGAAATAATCATATAAAAAAAAGGAAAATTGTCATATTTCTCTTTTTTAGTAATATAATCATAAAACTTAGCTAGTTGTATATAAAATTCAATGACAACAAGATATTCATAAGAGTTTCCCCAAGTTAATTTGAAAACAAGATCAATGATCACAAAATCTGCACTTTTTTAATTACTGCAATGAAAAATTTGTTATTTGTATTCAGGCTATGCTAATAATTCTAATCAACCTGAATAAAACTTCATATATATCACTTTTTGAATTTTTGACTTCCTGATAAAAAATATCCAGGGCCAAACGTTTAGTAACAAGCAGTTAGTGTGTTGATTACTCCATAGTGAGCTAACTAGAGCAACTCTACTACCAGCCAACAAAAAAAATTAAAAAAATTTTATTCCGAAAATACCAGCCCACTCTCAATAAAAGACTATTACGAGAAATGATAGAAATCAAGAAAGATAAATTCAACATCAACAAAAGAAAAGATATTGACAAACTTCACTAGTCATTTTGAACTCTAACTAATGTATTTAATATCCCTCGAAATTATTGATATATTTTTCTTATCTGAGTTTATGTTACAAATGTTTTGATCCTTTTCCACGATTATCATTAAATACAATAACCGAAATGTTGGGTTGAATTAAAATATTTCCGCTCTTATTCTGACCCTCCTTTCACGAATACTTAAACATGATATTTGAAAAGTGTCTTATGAACTGTATTCCAAACATTTTCTATGATTGCACAAGGAAAATATACCATATAGAAAATATGAGTGAATTTTGTTGAAATTGTGTATATATGCTCCTATATATAGAAGATTAATTTTTCCAATAGTCTGAAATTTCAAGTTATCAATAGACTGCATAAAAGTCAACATACAATAACTGTAGCATGCACATATACTCATATCATCAAGATAAAAACAGCGCATGTGTAAATTTGACAAATACTGATTGGATCAGGGACCCCAGAAACTTCATTTTAGTGAAAGAATGTGTTTTTGACTATGTTTTGTTAGGTTTAAAATATTGTTTTTCAGATATTGGCACCAGAAATATCTGTGTGCCTCTAGTGACTTAACTGAAAGTTGCATGGAAACCACTCAGGATTGATTATGATCATGATCTGTCATGATGGATCACAATTGATCTGGACTGACTATGTCTGATCTGTCAGCTACTGAATCGGAGGTCGTCCCCAGGTATCTTCAAAATTAGCTCTTAGAGGGAGAATCTTCCCAGCAACAATACAAATATCCCCAGAATAACGATAACTGTTAACATTTTAGAATACCTTTCCCTAGCAGGCTCCACAGATTCCTCTGGCAAAATGGCACCAAATTGTGGCAAATCGAATGTACTACAAAAAATAAAATTATTACTATCTCTATAATAAGTAACAAGTTATACAGCATGATAAACATGTGAGAGTACCTCTCTCTGCGTAGAAAATTCCCTATATTTATAAATTGAAGATTTATATATGAGGATGACATTGAGTACTGGATGACAATTGAATATAAATATAAATATATATCTATATTTATATATATATATATATATATATATATATATATATATATATATATATATTGTTCCCTCTTAGCTCAATTTGAAATTTGTAAAATCAAAATTATACTCACAGATATTTCGTTGGTGAGACTTTTCCTTGGCTTATAAGTCCAATTTTTGTTCACTGGGTAAACATGGTTGGGAAGGAAAGTTGGGATAAGGAAGTATGAGCAATTTCACAATTTCGTCAATCGAAAGGACCAGCTAGCCGAACCTAGCACCGTTACAGAGTTTTTAGAACAGCTAAAAACTGCCAAAACCTGTACACCCTGATGTGCACTTACTATTAGATGGTACTGAAGTATTGTTTTTCCACTCTCTCTGCTAGCGGAGAAATACAATGCTGCCGGACTGTGTCTATAGTTTTCCTTTACTTAACTAAATATAACAAAGAGCGAGAACATACCCCCGACCTTGAAAAACGTTTATTTTTCAGCGCATTTGAAAAAAAAAAATTAACACTCAGGTGCTTAAATAACCAAAATTAATAAATTATAGCATTATATCATTAATATCTACACTCTAGATCAATGACCCATTTCCAGACCATCTGGAAATAAAAAGAAAAAAAAATAGAAATAATTTCTAATTAAAATCCCATTGAGTGAACAGGCTCTTTCTTACTGTGAGGGCAGTGGACACAACTTTACCACCGGTCGCGTAAAAATGCCTTTGCTCGTTTTTAAAGTTACTGCTACGCGACAACCCTCGCCGCTACCGGGTGAACCGGTAACTACAGCTAACGGCCAATGCAATGGAGGTGCGTTGTCTGTTTTCAAAATTACAACAGTTCCTACCGCGATATTAGGGTGTTGATTATTCCATTTTTTACGAATTTGTAAACTACTTAAATATTCCAACCTCCAACGGTTCCAAAAATCTTGAACCATTCGATCGACCAGTTGAAATCTGTCTAACCGGTTGACAGGAATATTATCGACCTTTTCAGAAGGAAAACGCGTAGAGGAGCCAATGTAAAAAATGTCGGAGTTAAAGCCTCTGGGGCAGTTGGATCCGCTGATAACTGGCACAAGGGCCGTGAATTTAAAAGTGCTTCGATTTCCGTCAACAATGTTGAAAATTCTTCGTAGGTTAGTAACTGGTCTCCGATGACCCGGTAAATGTGATTTTGACGGCCTTGACATTACTTTCCCATAAACCTCCTTGTTCGGTGCGGAAGGGCTATTGAAATGCCATTCGATTCCTTGAACCCCGAAGCTCCGCTTCAAACGCACTAATATATTCTGGAGAATTAACAAAGTTATTGATATCAGCAAGAACCGATTTAGAGCCGACAAAATTGGTGCCTCTATCCGAATATAGAGCACACACAGGGCCTCTCCGAGAGATAAACCTTTTAAATCCCTGTAGAAAATGATTAGTGGACAAAGAGCTAACCAGCTCTAAATGTATGCCCTTGACAGACATACAAATGAACAGACTCACATAACCCTTATATATTAGAGAATTTTGTAATTCACTTGCTAAAATTAAACCTTTTCTTCTTGCAAGTATTTTACAGAAACGTAGAGCAAAAACCGTAATCCGTAAAATTTTTGAAAACGAAGAAAACCTCTCCATTAGACTAAAAAAAGGATCGTAAATGTCCGCACTTTTAACAATTAAAGTTTCTAACTCTTCATTTTGGCGCGAAAGCTCAACCCCGCTTTCTGAAAAATCAGGCCGCCGTTCTCTGGACAACTAATCCATGACGGTCCGGTGAGCCAAATGAAGTGATTAATCAATTGAGAGGGAGTAAGACCACGCGATAGAGCGTCCGCTGGATTCTGATTACCGTCAATATGGTGCCATAGGGCATTTTTTACATTCTCTTTGATTTGTGAGATACGATTTCCAACAAAAATGTCTTTTAAATATGGTGTTCTCAACCAGCTAATTACAGTAGAAGAATCCGAGAAGGCAAAAATTTTAGAAATTAATACACGATCCTGATAAGTCTCCACAACTAGTTTTACTAATTTAGACAACAAATGACTAGCAAGAAGTTCGATCCGAGGAATAGTCATAGCCTTTGCTGGACTAACTTTGATTTTGCACATATCAGCTGAACACTAATATCCTTTTTCCGAAAGATGAAACTGTTCTAATGTATACTACCGCACGTAACCTGTTGTGCTTGGTCCGCGAATGCTAAAATAATGATAGGTTGTTTACCGTTCGCTCCTAGATGTCGTGGAACTTTAAAGTTTATAAGTTCACCCCATTGTGAGCGCACGATTTGCCATTTTTAACAATACTCTCAGGGTTTTTCATCCCAGCCGATCTTTAAGAGCCAAAGCTCCTTAATTAAAGATTTCAAATATAAAATGAATGGAGCTAATAATCCCAGTGGATCAAAACATTTTGCCACCGCTGACAAAATGGCCCGCTTTGTGCATTTTGACTCTGGTGTTTTGAACTCAAAACTGAAAGTGTCTTTTTCTGATTCCACTGAATGCCCAACATTTTTGTGTCTGTTTTGAAAATAACCGTATCCGATGCTCTCTTCTAAAGGAATATTTTTAATACCGGCGAATTTGACACCACTGAACTAAGTCAAAACCGCCTGACTTGAACAAATTAATCGATTCGTAATATAACTGGATTGCATCACCTTCCGAATCTATGCTGTAACAATAATCATCCATATACAGATCACGTGGAATATAATTTGCCGCCATAGGAAATGTATCACCTTCCTCTTTAACTAACTGTTTTATCGTCCAGAAAGCTAAATATGGTGAAGATTTCAACCCAAATGCCACTACCGCATTTCATAGACTTGAATTTCCTTCTCAGGATCAAACCGCCATAATAATCTTTGGTACGCCAATGTTCCGAACAATTTTTATTTGCAAATACATTTTTTTTAAATCTGACGCCATAGCAATCCGAAATAACGAAAATTTAGAAGTAACGAAACAATATCCGTTTGTAATTTAGGGCCGTTGTATAATATGTCATTTAGTGAAACATGATTATCAAGGGCACTTGCATCTAGTACAACTCTAACCGTGTACTAGTGCTACTTAATTTGATTACCGGATGGTCGCCATATAATAAGCCACCTCATTATTATTTCTTTTGTCACTAAAGCCATGTGACCATTATCCAAAACGTTTGCATCGCTTTATTATACAAAACGCGTAAATCTGAATCCCTAGTTAACCGTTTTTCCAAAGAAACCAACCGAAATTGTGCATGAGTCCTCGAATCACCCAAACTCTCCGGCGAAATTTTAAAAGATAACGCCACTGTAAAACGCCCTGTTTCGTCCCTACTATATGTCGAATTATAAATTTTATCGCACTCTATTTCCTCAGGAATTAATAAAGGTTTATTTGGCACCTGTTCTACTTCCCAAAATTTAGTTAATAGATGTTCAATAGATTGATTTTCTTGCAAAGAAAAGTATACCAAAGGATTTTCTTCCCTGGACCACACTGGAATTTTCCCCATTACCACATATCCAAATTCTGTTTCTACCGCGACTGGAGTACTCTTTACCCCTGATATCCGATGTTTCCCCAAAATCATCCCGAAAAGTTCAACTCCAATTATGCCATGTATTTCTCCAGGTTTATCAAAATTATTGTCAGCCAGACAGATACCCGCTAAACCCGGAATCACACTAACATCTACACACACTTTTGGCAATAGATCGGTAAACTTTTCCACCAAAAGTGCACTTATAGTATATTTTTTGCTTGAATCATACCGTGATGCAATTGTAAGGGTGGTAATCCCCCGTACGGATTGTTTATTTCCACCTAAACCATTCACTGACGAGAAATATTTAGAAACAGTCAATCCCAATTTTTTACAAAAATTTACTGTTAATAAGTTCGCCTGACTCCCGGTATCTAGGATGAATCGAGCCGTGCTCTTGGGAATACAACTATTCACCACTGAAACTACCACTGTAGATAATAAATTTGTATAATTTGAACCATTATTTCCAGTCAAAGCAGAACATAAATGTGTCTCAACATTTTCCTGAAGAGTCCCTGTATTATTAGGCGTTGCAGGATCATCATCCCTTTCTGTATTATTATTACTCCGTGATAGCTCTTGATCTTGCCGGGTTCTTACAAAATGTAATAAAACATGATGCTTTTGAACACATAACACAAGATCTTTCTGAAGGACAATTTCGTACTCCGGAGCAAGATAAACACAAAAACACCAGTTGTTATCTCTCACTATTTCATATCTCTTATTGGGAGTGAGTTGCTTGAATTTTTCACAGCGTCCTAAATAATGTGATGATTTTTTACAATATACACAATGATTGTTATATTTTGTGTGTCTATTGTCAGTAACGAAAAAACTTTTAACCACCGATTTTCCGCCCGTACTCGTAGGAGTTGTATTTAAGTGAAGAATCCGTGTTTGACCTTTAATAAATTTTATTAAGTTTTGATAGGAAGGAATATCCGCTCCCTTTGATCCGTTTCAAACCCCGAACTGTGTCACTATCAAGTTTAGATAAGGCTACATATGTAAATATAAAATCTGTTAAATCCGGTAAATTCAAATTTTTAATGCCGATACCGATGTATCAAATCGCTCCAAAAATGTGTTTAGATTTTTCTCCACTCGTTATTAAGCGATTTAAACTCCATAATTTGTTGTAAATATGTGCTTGCCAACATACGTTATTTTCATACTTATCGCACAAAGTTTTATATATTATATCATAATTATCCGAACAATTGCAATCCCGCATACATGTTTTCGCAGGGCCCTTTAGGCAGCCGACTAGAAGGTGAACCCTATCAAGATTTGTCAAATTTGGATTCAAATGAACCATGCTCTTATAAACAGCATGAAATGTTTCCCACTGACGAATTTCCCCATGAAATTCTGGTAAACTTGGATGTGGGATTTTTAAAGAACTACGTAATGATGGGGCACCACTGCTGCCACTAGCACCAGAACCTGCACTACTTAATGGAATATTGGTAGACAATTTAATACTTTCCGCTGCCATTTGAATGTAAGAACAAAGTTCATTAATTGTTTGAAGCAGCCTTGTAATCTGGAGTGTAGTCTTCGTTATTTCAAATTGTACATCATTAATTTCATCCAACACCAATAAATGTTACTTTTTGTTTCCTCGTAAGTTATCATTAAAGTCTGAAACTTCCGTTTTACCGATTCCGTTGACAAATCTTTACTCAAATCGCATAACTTTTGTAAAATTGCAAACAAATTTTCTTTTTGGCTATAATTTTTTCAATTCCCTTTCTGAGGTAGTCATTCTTTTAAAAGATAATATGCAATTATATCCGCAAAATGAAGGAAAACACAAATCAGTTCAAATCGATTAAAACCGCTTCCTAATCAAATTGAACCAATAAATAAACTGTTTCTGAAAACTCCGTATTTTGATAATCCGACAACCTTGTACTCTCCACGACAACCTCAACAAAAACTGCTCACCGACCGACCGTGTTTTCAATGTTTTTCTGAAAAGGCTGTCCAGAAGAGATAAAAAAACCAAATCGATATATATTTATAATGAATTGACTTTTTCACTGATAATCAGCCGATGAGACCAAATGTTCCCTCTTAGCTCAATTTGAAATTTGTAAAATCAAAATTATACTCACAGATATTTCGTTGGTGAGACTTTTCCTTGGCTTATAAGTCCAATTTTTGTTCACTGGGTAAACATGGTTGGGAAGGAAAGTTGGGATAAGGAAGTATGAGCAATTTCACAATTTCGTCAATCGAAAGGACCAGCTAGCCGAACCTAGCACCGTTACAGAGTTTTTAGAACAGCTAAAAAACTGCCGAAACCTGTACACCCCGATGTGCACTTACTATTAGATGGTACTGAAGTATTGTTTTTCCACTCTCTCTGCTAGCGGAGAAATACAATGCTGCCGGACTGTGTCTATAGTTTTCCTTTACTTAACTGAATATAACAAAGAGCGAGAACATATATATATATATATATATATATATATTCAGAGATATTTAAAATTAATTTAGGCAGCTCAAGAACATCCATGGTCTCCATGAAATTTGTATGAACAGAAAAAAATTGTGTTTCAAAACGAATCTAATGTTGGTACAGTTTTATTCAAATTAAAATATAAAAATGTGTGTATTTTTTTAAATGTTTGTGTGTTTATTCCTTTGTATGCAAACTTTTTCAGAGACACAAGCTGAAGATTGTAATTCTAGTGACAATATCGATTGGTTTTTGACAAAACAACATAAGCGATAAAAGTAAAATTTCGCAGAAAGCTTTTTTTTCTTACACTGTCTTCATTTCAATACTCAGAACTCTCAAAATGTGTATGACTCTATTTATTTCGGCGAAAAATCGTTCAAGTGAATAAAATCCAGTGCAAGTTATTATTTTCATTGAATATTGTTGCAAAGCGTAATCTCGCAATATAACGTCATGCAATTTTTAGGTTAAAGTGCACTCCACTTTGCAGTAATCGTTATTAGGTTTTTACGTGTTACGTTGTTCTGTCATCATGGGAATAAAATATAATCATAAGCGACAGAAACAGAATCGTAATAGACAAGATTTTCTGGCATTTACGATCATCTGTCAGTAGCATATTGTCGTAAATGTCTGAACACCCTGTAGAGTACATTATTTAATTTCATTTTGAACTGGTCAAGGTAATGTTATTTTTCGAACATGCCTTGTTTTATTGTGTCAAAGTTTCAATGTAAAAAACACTAAATACCGATTCATAAAAAAAGCTTCTGATGGTTTGATCGGGGAGTTAGTTTTCAGTCGTGCCATAATAAATAAGATTCATTCACTTGATAATTGTTCTTGTTCCTATTTAAATAAATGTTGTTTTTCTATTTTTCTACAAAAGCTAGCAGTGAACAACCCCAATTCACAATATTGGCGTTTACAATAAAATATAGCAATTATTGGTATTTTGTTGGAACCAAACTTGCACTTACAATAATGATTTCAAGCACTTATGTCCAAATGAGCATAAATAATATGTTGAATCACGTGTAGATTATCATAAGTAACAATTTGGTTGAAAAATCCAATTTTCAACAAATTTGTTGCTTACAATGTTTTGTCAAAAATCCATCGATCTGTTATATTAACAGATTCTTATTAATATAAATAAAATACTACCTACTGAACCAAATGAAAAGAAACTCACATTTTTGGAGGTGTTCTAACTGGAGGCTTCCGATGAATGATGGGCAAGGCACCAAACTTCAAATATCTTTTACAACCAGGTTTCGTAATAAAGTCTTCTTCGGTGAAATGATCTGAGCAAATTTACCAATGGTGTCTACAACTTCCAACCCCAGAAAAGATGACCACTGCTGAGTTCTAGGTTCTTCAGGAAATCTATTACATTGATATCAGGTTAATAATTTGCATAGGTATTCAAAATGATATAAAGTGGTTTCAAAATTTCACAATAAATATACACAATCCAATTTTCCATTAAAATTAATATTCGTCAACACGTCGTTGGTTATAGGGATCTTGCATAATTGATGGGATGAACTCGATTTGAAACATACATAGGCCAAGAAAATAGTTAATGGTATTTACAGAATTGTGCCACCCCAGAAGACCTGCGCAGGTTGAATCACCCAGAAATACCTTATATTTTGTTCTATAAAATATTTTGAATTGTATTGATGAATGAATCCTTTGCATTTTGAATAATTCCAGATATTTATCAAGACCTGAGATGGATGATTTCCAAAAAGGAAATCTGCAAACATTTTGAGTAATTCAATAATTTGGAACATAACCTTAAAAAGGCGAGAAAGAATGAATGGCAATTGGATTTGAATAAAACTTTAGAGAGTTCAACTTGATTAATAGACATTAGTTTATCATAATTGTAGTGAAAATCAACAGCCAAACTTACCGGTGCCAAACTTACCGGTGGAAAGATCTCGGCTGATTCTCGATGAATTTCTCTTCACAGGATATGCACTTTGGAACCATGATTATTATATACACAACCACAAAAACAGTTTCTGAACTGAACTGGGAGGTTAATCAACAGGACGGGAAGTAATAAAAGTAGTTTAGAGTTCAAATCGACACTTACAAAATTTCTAAAGTCATTACCAGTGCTGCCAATTGAAAGTGTACAATATGCTGACTAGCTTCTATCAAAATGCGGAGTTTTACTCCGAGAATTTTGAGAATGCTTACAAAATCCTTACATACTTAATTCATACGTAATCTATGGTATATATGGATTATTCTAGAAGAGTAGAAGAACAACTGAAAATGCAAATGTCCACTCTGTGCTAGGCTAGGTCAGAAGTTGGGTTGGTAGCATTAAAACCCGTTGATATAATTGAACATGAAGTTGAATTTATGTTATAAGAAATATTATTGTCTAAATAAATTCTTGAAACAACCACAATTGGCGTTAGTGTTTGGGGGGAAGTTATTCAAGTGAAGGTCAAATAAAAATAAAAAACTTCAAAAGTTCTGCCTCTCAAGGCAATGGCAATTGTTTGACTTTGGTTGTATAGAAAATCGCCAATTTGATTTAATTTTTTGTCTTAATATGTGAATAGTTGGTGGCACAAAAAATATTCTGAGAAATAATATTGACAGATGACAGTCAATAATGCACGAAAGCACGAATCAGATTAGGACATGCATCGACACTTGAAATTTAGAGACAAAATTCCCTATCAATATAACTGAAACATATAAACACTTTGGGACTAAAAATAAATGATGTAGCATATTCAGTTTGTGATTCTCTATACAACCCTGATGGAATTATTACAATTGGAGGGGCAGAAGTTTTTGAAGTTGGCAACTTGTGCGGCACTCCCCTAGTGAGGAGCAACTTTAAATTAGAAAATGTTGACAAAGTTTTGGGATTTGAGAAATTATTTTCACAAAATGTAATCTTTGAGGACCGAACTGTCGCAAAGAAAACATAAAATAAGAGCATGCGTGTTCCCCATTTTAAATTTCGATAAACAAACATAACACAGAACTTAAACTGACAAACTACTATAGACAAAGACGTGAAGAGTTAACGACTAACGAGTTTTGTGCCATGATATGACTGGCCATTGGCCATATACCACACGAAACAAACACAAGTAGTCAGAAATATGAACGATTTCTTTTTCCACTCCTTAGTGCAAATTGCTTACAAAATCCTTACAGTTCGTCATTACTCCACGATTACTCCGAAGCTTTCAAATTGCTTACAAATGGAGTAATTACTCTCAAATCGGCAGCGCTGGTCATTACCGACCCAAACGAACGACACTGAATGTACCAAAAATCTGATGACAAGTGACATTTATTCTCAACATTTGATTCGTCGAAAAATGTTAAAATCCCCTCCAAAAAAAAAAACAAGTGAACGTTGGTTCCGCATGCGCACAGCGAAAATGCTTAAATGAAAAGGTCTATATTTCTATATTTCATCCCATTCGAAAACCTTGATATTTCCTACATTTTTTTATACGAAAACACCCGAAGGTCCGAAGCATTTACTCGTGTACGATGTCACTTGATGTCACATGACAGGCTTTCCTGACTCCTAATTGGCTAAACCCATCCTAAACCAAACTCTGATTTTAAGAATGAAATCAAAAGTGGAGGATTTTGAAACGATTTTACTATTTCATTCATTAATAGGGTAAGTGAATTCTCTTGTCCCCTCTCTACTCTTTGACTAGGCATTCCCTACCACGTGACCCAATATAGCGGTTGTTGGCACCATAGACAAATTAACAATTCTCTATGGTTGGCACACAAACTGATAATCGCCATAAGAACATCATTGTCATGTCAGTGTGTGTACCTTTGGCTTGTAAAAGTGTGGTTTTGGTTATTTTCGGAGCTTTTGTGTTGTTAATTAATAATATTCAGATGGAGAGTGATTACCTGAAGACACTATTGTTGAAAAGCAGAGGCTTTGGTGAATGGTATGCTTGAAAATACATCCCCATCTTCTGTTTACATTTTTATCAATGTAGGTATTTGTTACAGGTATAAAATGAAGTTGAGGATTGATAAGTTATTTAGATCGATTTGTTGAAAATATAAACGGGATGTTCATAAAATTTTTGGTGCTCCTCCTGTTACGAATATGGATATTATTTCGTATTTGCTTTTTACTCAGCTTTCCCAAATGCACATGAAGCTCTATACAAGTTTAGAATCCATACATACTTTGAATCTGGCTTCCTTGTAAAGGTGAGAACAAAAATTCAGAATAATTCATATATTTTAGTCTAGTATATTTTTTCCTAGGCAGCAGGTTTTTTCTAATGGGTACATGTACAGTTGCAAATCTTGAGTCATCAAAGTGAATTATTATAAATTAGGAATAATAATACCTACATAAGAAGCAATTTATAACTTCTGATCTGATCTATTATGTTTATTGCCACATTTGTTTATTATAAGAGACATTGATTTGATATTTAAGAATATTACTTCTCAACTTTCATAATAGTTCTTTCTAATCAAAATAACTTTTTTTCAGGTCAAGTATTCACAAAAGGCAAATTGAAAACTTTCAGATGTTTGGTACATAATTGAAATGGATGAAAGCATTTGTACTGCTCACTGTACTTGTATGGCCGGAAACAGTGAAGTAGGTGGTCATATTGGTGCTATATTAGAGGCAATGTCACGCACAGATTTGGAAGCTGTGTGGCCAATGCCATCCAGTCAAAAACATTATTGGACGACCTGCCTCTTGTTCAGTTGTTTTAAAAAATAAAATGTTTCAAATGAATATATATATATATATATATATATATATATATATATATAAATGTTTGTTTATTTGTTGTTTTACTGATCCAGTTGATTACTCTCAATTTAATACCAATGATAAAAAAATTACACAATATTGATATTTGTATATAGTACAATTTCGATAAATATCACGATATATCCAATTATTACTGTTAATAAATAACAATACCCTTTGAAGGTTGTAGACGTTGTGGTAACTTGATTACTCTCGTTTCGGACATCTCTTAAATGTTCTTGAAAAGGTTTTCACGATGTTTTAAATGTTTGTATCTGTAATCGCCTGAATACAGTATTCACATTCAAACCTTTTCAAATACATTGAGACGATGGACGTCCAAAACGAGAGTAATCAAATAACACCCTTCACAAGACTTGATCGAGGCTTTGGATAATTGCCTGAAATATCTAAAAAGGGAAGGTTGAGATTGAAAGACATATTTCTAAATATTTTTATTTATTGAGTTTCCAGAATCCTAAAGAAAATTTGTATTCCAGTAATTCAATAACAATACCTACCTACCTATAAGAATGTTCCATGATTACTTTATTTGAAATGGGACCTCCTAATGTACAATAGTTCAGAGATATACAAATAGGCGTAGGAACAAATCCAATCACAAAAGTCCGAAGTTATAGGTATGCATGACCGAATGAAGGATATCACGAATGTGCACACAGAGTATGTCTGCTGCAGCCTCTCTGATACTTGATTTTCGAATCCGTAAGATCTCGGTTGATTGCAGCCAACCATAGAGCTCTTCTCCTCGATAACTTATTTTAACTGGTCAAAAACTTATGATTTGAAACTGTAGACACCGAGTGAAACCCGACTCTACAATGCAAATAAGGGGCATTTTTCAACGGTATGCTTGAAAATACATCCCCATCTTTTGTTTACATTTTTATCAATGTATTTGTTACAGGTATAAAATGAAGTTGAGGATTGATCAGTGATTTAGATCCTTTTTACACTGAATATTTCTGAACTGAATTGTTCGATTGTTGGTGCTCCTCCTGTTACGAATATGGATATTATTACCAACGTGAAGTTAGCTGCCAGCAGCTGGCTGCCAAAATCCCGAACATACCCGATTGACCAGTGGCGTGTTTCCCCCCTTTTCCGCCATTACGAAGGAATTGATAAATACTTTCGCCGATTCCGAATGACTTAATCGCGACTGTGGACTGAATTATAATGAATATTCCTGAAAGATCTATATTCGGTACTATTCCCAAGTGGAAGAGTGATCAAATGTGAAAATTTTCACGTCAGAAAAAAGGATTTATTAGATATTTGATAAAAAAAATCAGAAAAAAATTATTTTCGATATTGTATTGTATTGGTCTTGAGGGTTATACAGGGGTAGAAGAAAATTTCGAAAATCACGTTTTTCAACCCCTGGAACATCGATTTTTCAGCTGCTTTCGGGTCAAGTGTATTGCTTTCGATGATTAAAATCCACCTATGACAAAATTATTCCTTGCAAATATGGTCTGGAGGGTTACACAGGGGGTAGAAGAAAATTTCGAAAATCACGTTTTTCAACCCCTGGAACATCGATTTTTCAGCTGCTTTTGGGTCAAGTGTATTGCTTTCGATGATTAAAATCCATCTATGATGAAATTATTCCTTGCAAATATGGTCTGGAGGGTTATACAGGGAGGGGGAAATATTGAAAATCACGTTTTTCGACCCCTGGAACATCGATTTTTTAGCTGCTTTTGGGTCAAGTGTATTGCTTTCGATGATTAAAATCCACCTATGACAAAATTATTCCTTGCAAATATGGTCTGGAGGGTTATACAGGGGGTAGAAGAAAATTTCGAAAATCACGTTTTTCAACCCCTGGAACATCGATTTTTCAGCTGCTTTTGGGTCAAATGTATTGCTTTCGATGATTAAAATCCACCTATGATGAAATTATTCCTTGCAAATATGGTCTGGAGGGTTATACAGGGAGGGGAGAAATATTGAAAATCACGTTTTTCGACCCCTGGAACATCGATTTTTTAGCTGCTTTTGGGTCAAGTGTATTGCTTTCGATGATTAAAATCCACCTATGACAAAATTATTCCTTGCAAATATGGTCTGGAAGGTTATACAGGGGTAGAAGAAAATTTCGAAAATAACGTTTTTCAACCCCTGGAACATCGATTTTTCAGCTGCTTTCGGGTCAAGTGTATTGCTTTCGATGATTAAAATCCACCTATGACAACATTATTCCTTGCAAATATGGTCTGGAGGGTTACACAGGGAGGGGGGAAATATTGAAAATCACGTTTTTCGACCCCTGGAACATCGATTTTTTAGCTGCTTTTGGGTCAAGTGTATTGCTTCCGATGATTAAAATGCACCTATGACAAAATTATTCCTTGCAAATATGGTCTGGAGGGTTATACAGGGGGTAGAAGAAAATTTCGAAAATCACGTTTTTCCAACCCTGGAACATCGATTTTTCAGCTGCTTTTGGGTCGAGTGTATTGCTTTCGATGATTAAAATCCACCTATGACAAAATTATTCCTTGCAAATATGATCTGGAGGGTTATACAGGGGAAATATTGAAAATCACGTTTTTTGACCCCTGGAACATCGATTTTCAGCTGCTTTTGGGTCAAATGTATTGCTTTCGATGATTAAAATCCACCTATGATAAAATTATTCCTCGCAAATATGGTCTGGAAGGTTATACAGGGGGAAGAAAATTGAAAATCACGTTTTCACCCCTGGAACATCGATTTTTAGCTGCTTTTGGGTCAAGTGTATTGCTTTCGATGATTAAAATCCACCTATGACAAAATTATTCCTTGCAAATATGGTCTGGAGGGTTATACAGGGGGGAGAAATTTGAAAATCACGTTTTCGACCCTGGAACATCGATTTTTTAGCTGCTTTTGGGTCAAGTGTATTGCTTTCGATGATTAAAATCCACCTATGACAGAAATTATTCCTTGCAAATATGGTCTGGAGGGTTATACAGGGAGGAGAAAATTGAAAATCACGTTTTTCGACCCCTGGAACATCGATTTTTCAGCTGCTTCTGGGTCAAGTGTATTGCTTTCGATGATTAAAATCCACCTATGACAAAATTATTCCTTGCAAATATGGTCTGGAGGGTTATACAGGGGGTAGAAGAAAATTTCGAAAATCACCTTTTTCAACCCCTGGAACATCGATTTTTCAGCTGCTTTTGGGTCAAGTGTATTGCTTTCGATGATTAAAATCCACCTATGATGAAATTATTCCTTGCAAATATGGTCTGGAGGGTTATACAGGGGGGAGAAGAAAATTTCGAAAATCACGTTTTTCAACCCCTGGAACATCGATTTTTCAGCTGCTTTTGGGTCAAGTGTATTGCTTTCGATGATTAAAATCCACCTATGATGAAATTATTCCTGCAAATATGGTCTGGAGGGTTATACAGGGAGGGGGAAATATTGAAAATCACGTTTTTCGACCCCTGGAACATCGATTTTTAGCTGCTTTTGGGTCAAGTGTATTGCTTTCGATGATTAAAATCCACCTATGACAAAATTATTCCTTGCAAATATGGTCTGGAAGGTTATACAGGGAGGGGGGAAATATTGAAAATCACGTTTTTCGACCCTTGGAACATCGATTTTTTAGCTGCTTTTGGGTCAAGTGTATTGCTTCCGATGATTGAAATCCACCTATGACAAAATTATTCTCTGCAAATATGGTCTGGAAGGTTATACAGGGGGTAGAAGAAAATTTCGAAAATCACGTTTCTCAACCCCTGGAACATCGATTTTTCAGCTGCTTTCGGGTCAAGTGTATTGCTTTCGATGATTGAAATCCACCTATGACAAAATTATTCCTTGCAAAATTGGTCTGGAGGGTTATACCGGGAGAAAAGTTTGTGGTCACATGAATTAGGCAAATTTCCACACCCACCCAGGAGGTATTGCCGTAAGAGCAGTAAAATTCACTACAAATTAATAATGATTTTCACATCGACATAATTCATACATTTCAGCTCGGGTGCGTAACCTTTTTTTGAAGTCGAAGGTTCGCCGGTAGCCCTATTTTAACCACTGTTATGACTTACTCGAAGAAATGTATGTGACAGTTACTGTTTCGGAAAAGGAAACTTATCATGGTTTCTAATTCCAATTTTTTCTGCCACAAGATAATTTGGGAACCGCCAGTTGTCTGATGCCAAATTCATCAATAGTCTCGTAATTTACGAAGACTAAGAAAAATGGATCGGTAACTTGGCTTTCCAAAGAAACGATATTTCGTTACCAAATAGAAAATGTATCGCCCATCCACGAACAGATAGGCCAACCCACCTGGTTTCTGGTTTTGCCGAAGAAGAATATCTACTCTGCCGAACCTTTGCCTGAAAATGAAATTGACTCATATAGGTAGGGATTATGAGACGTAAAGTCTTACAATAATCTACTCACTTAAAGGTAAGTGCAATCCCTTTCGACATCTTGAAATCGCTGGAAACGCAATGGGCCAGCGCAAAATGTCTGGGCACAGAAAAGAGATCGCCCCTCGCGATGGTGAAATTGTTGAAATATGACTTATTGTCATGGAATAAACTCCACCACAATAGCCATTCATCATCAAATTTTTTCGATGAAACGAAATCTCTTCTGTCAGACCTAATTCACAAAACAATGACTTGAGTTTCGTTAATATGACCAATTGAATGAAATATACTTACATTCTGAAAGCTCAATCTTTTTCTGGAAGGCGATTCGAAATGCACTTGCTTATTCGGTGAACAGCAAGATAATAGGATGTGGGTAGGTAGGTATTTGGAAAAGAATATCATAACAAGAGAAAGAGAGAAAACGTGAGAGGGTGGGAGTGCATTATGGGGGAAACCCCGTCCTAATAATAAGAACCCTGTCCCACCTAAAATGTCATTCATTAAGATGTTTCGACTATTGGGAATTCAAATTAACTTGGCAACATTGTAAAATATACACAATACACAAGTATAATTCCATTTCTACCATGAGAGGAAGGAATATTGGTTTCCATTGGTCAATAATCGTTTTTCTTTCGGAAGGTGTCAAAACATAAGTATAGTTTCTGAATTGCAACCAGAAGGAGAGTCTCATTTTGAATTCCCCATTTCGCAAATATTACTATTAGTTCATACAATTTAGTAGATATTTGACATTAGTTCATCTTTTTTCAACCCACTTTACTCATCCATCTTTCTCTTTCGACTTTTACAGAAGTTAATGGCGACTTCCTCACAGGCGCCTCTAGCGGTTGATTTTTAAACTATCCGAACGACAAGACTACAAAACTCGTAATTATATCTTATGATATAATTATGAGTTCTGTGGTTATTTCCCGGGATTTCTCTATTCGACCGATTAGACACTTGATGAGATGACAGCGGTGACAGCGTACATTATCAGTTATCACGCACTGTCTTCTGATTGGCTGCAATATGAAAACTGCCAGTCAGCAGCCAATCAGAAAACAGTACGCAGTAGGAAAGCCAAAACCCATGTATACATCCTGAGATCAGCGTATCGATGATTATGAAATAAGATTGAGTTGCATATTCTCGTGATTACACTGTTTTACACGGAAAATGTCGCTACACGGATGATACACGACACGAGGTCGAATTACACGGAATCCTGTGTTAATACACGGCAATTGGCAGCACTGGAAATGAAGTAGTATACAGATTTTAGGTCTTACTTCTCATGCTCACCTCGAAATGAGGAGGCGTAAAGATCGGGAAAAACCGGAAAGCCCAACCCGCGACATTGGGGGAAAAGTCATTTAGCCGCGAAAATTAAATATTGTAAGGGGGGAAACATCATAAGAGAGGTCACATGTCTCATATATCAGGTAAGATGAGCGAATAAAAAATATTTCACTACCCCGATAACGATTTATTTTCTTTTTAAACAAACGTTATTAATTATTTTAGCCTCTAGGTCACAATTCCCAATCATTTCCCCTTTTAATGACCTTTAATTTACGAAAAAAAACCAAAACTCATATAGGTCGATTTATTTCAAGGGGAAAAGTCCAATTGACTTAGGCCCTTAATATTTTTATTTCGAAAAGATATTGGTTTCCAAAAGGGGCCCGGGCGTCAGTTCTCGAAAAAATACCGCCCAAAACCACGTTCAGAAACACGCATTACTGTTCTTCCAAAAAAAAATAGCCCCACCGCTTGATATAAACCTTTTTATATAATTGAACAATTTTTTATTGATAGAATCATCCACAAAAAAACCCATTTCAACAACGGTTTCTTCATTTAAAACATTCAAAGTTTCCCGAACGGGGGCCCTTTCCCTTTTATGAAGAGCGACCATTGGCAACACCGCAAATATTAAAGAAAAAGTTCCCATTAGTCATATTGACATTTGAGGTTATGTTTAATGTTTATTTTTTATCAACTTAATTTCCCCCAAATCATAAAAAGATTTGGTGTGTTTATAATGAAAAAAAGGCTTCAAAGAAAAGGGTTTAAATTTTCCAAGGGGGGGAAATTTTGAGATGATTTTACCCCTTTTATTTATTTTTATGCTTTGTTTATGCAAGCCCCAAGAACTAAGTGAACTAATAACTAAGGATTCAACACTAGCAAATCAATGAGCGCCTTTTTTGGGGAAACCCCCAGTACAAGAACCAAGAATCATGACTAGAAAGTTTTCTAACTTTTAACCAAGAACTTTGGTTCTTTGTTAAAACGTTTGGATTGTTTTGATAT